>JASAMZ010013423.1:0-82505 GCA_030248115.1 Linhomoeus sp. GSCO2_2 | reverse complement strand
AAGCAATACGTAACTGAACCAAGTACAACCACAATAATGTATTGCGCAATCTGGAGGGTTTTCCTCCAGACTACGCAATATGGCGCGTTCTGGAGGGCGGCCCCTCCAAACCGCGCAATCTCTGGTCGGCGGGGCTCAGCAGGCCTGAGCAGGAGGTGAATTAGATGGAGGAGTGTTCATCCCACTTACAGTTTGCACTAAAACTCTGTCGACGTCGCGCCTGGCGGGTCGAAAACTGAGGCTTAGCGCGACCACCAACTTCAGGGCGCGCTCCGCGCGCCCTGAAGTCGGTCACCGGTCGCGTTAAGCCTAAGCTTCGACCCGCCAGACTGCGACGCCGACTAGACTCTTGTGATCCGTTTCTGGGCGCAGGGCGAGCCTAAGCATAGCCTGATATGGAAGGAAACAACTTCCTTGTAAACGAATTAAACGTAAAAGTTAAAGAATTCAATGTTCTAGCTGCTGATTGCACGTTCTGGAGGGGCTGCCCTCCAGAAAGCGCCATATTGCACAGTTTGGAGGGGCACCCCTCCAGATCGTGCAATATTGCACATTCTGGAGGATTGCGCCGTCCGGATGCAGCATATATACGGACGCTCTTGTCTGTTCGTTCCTCCGTGGGTGTGTGTGTGTGTGTCCGGAACAACTAGACACGACGGTTAGTGCCACCCGATGGAGTCGAATGCGCTGAGTAACGTGTCGATGTCCGTTTCTGTTGCTAATTTCGCTATTTCGAGATATTTACAATTAAAATATGAAAATGTCAAAAATGACACTTTTATTTACAAGTCGTATTGAGAAAGTTTTTGCTGAAATGGAAAGGGCATAAGACGCGATGAATTTGTGACATAGTTTCGGATTTTGGAATTCACGAAATTAGGGATATTTTCAAGGTTTTTTTTTTTAAATTCCCAAATTTTGACAATTTCAAACAGCTTAAATTTCAAAACTTCTTTGCACGGATGTTTCGAGCATAGTCTGCCAAGTATTTAGCAAATAGTTTCAGCGAATATAATTAACGAAATTAGGGATATTTTCAAGGTTTTTGTCAAAATTCCCAAATTTCGACAATTTCAAACAGCTTAAATTTCAAAATTTCTTTTCACGGATGTGTCGAGAATAGTCTGCCAAGTATTTATCAAATAGTTTCAGACTTTATAATTATCGAAATTAGGGATATTTTTAAGGGTTTTGTCAAAATTCCCAAATTTCAACAAATTCAAACAGCTTAAATTTCAAAACTTCTTTGCACGGATGTATCGAGCATAATCTGGCAAGTATTTAGCAAATAGTTTCAGCGAATATAATTAACGAAATTTAGGATATTTTTAAGGATGTTGTTAAAATCCCCAAATTTCGACAATTTCAAACAGCTTAAATTTCAAAATTTCTTTACATAGTTGTGTCGGGCATAGGCTGCCAAGTATTTAGCAACTCGTTCTAGATTTTATAATTAACGAAGTTTGGGATATTTTCACGGTTTTTGTAAAAATTCCCAAATTACGACAATTTCAAAGAGCTTAAATTTCACAATGTCTTTGCGTTGATGCATTGAGCATAGTCTGTCAAGTATTTAGCAAATAGTTTCTGATTTTATAATTTACGAAATTTGGGATATTTTTTGTTAAAATCCTTATATTTCGACAATTTCAAATAGCTTAAATTTCAAATTGTCTTTGCATGGTTGTATAGGGCATAATCTGCCAAGTATTTAGCAAATAGTTCTAAATTTTAGAATCAAAGAATTTAGGTATATCTTCAAGGTTTTTTGTCAGAATTTCAAAATTTCGACAATTTCAAGCAGCTTATGTTTCAGAATCTCTTAGTGTGGATGCATCGGGCCCTAAGCCCAAAAGGATAGGGCGTCGTCCCATTTATACCCTTTTCAATAGGGCGTCGTCCCATTTATACCCTTTTCAATAGGGCGTCGTCCCATTTTGACGCTTCTATTGCACTGTGTTCCTGCGGCGAATTTCTCTGATCCATTTATGGATCAGTTGCCACAATTATAAGCGCAAAGTGTGCCTGCGGCGAATCTTCTGATCCATATGTGGATCAGGTACCACGAATCCAAGACCAATTGCGGCGATACCCCACCAGATTGTCGACTAAATGTCTAGCGGCACTTCACTATCCAGCGCACATTATCGCGCACACGCTCTCAAGTTTACACTGATGCCAACGTGGTGCCACAGTTTTTAGACAAAGCTTGTTACGCCTCTTTCCTGCTCATCCCACTGGATTTTCTGTCGAAATGCGGAGTCAGACCATTGCTTTAGTTGATTAGAAGACATGTATGCTGCCAAACCGACCATATTACGTGGTCTTTAAAAGATATACCTACAAAATTAAGTCGCTGCAAAAGCATTCACCTGACGAATAAATGTGATGGCAGTATTATCTATCAAGTACTATTTAAAACTTTTCAAAACTTTTACTTTTAAAACTTATTGCTAGTTGTGTCTCAGAATCAAAAAGTTACTTTACTTTACTCGTTAAGATATTCTGAAAAGTTACTTTACTTTTTACGAATATCCAAAACTTCGGCAACACTGGTAGGCACCTGAAATGGAAAACAAATGCCCGACCCTCCCAGCTGCCAATCTGGGCTTTGTTCCGTTGCAGAGACTTGCGTCGCTTGTCTCAGTTGTCCTACCGCTAAGCGGGACAACAGCAATTCACATTCACAATTGTTCGACCATCATCGCCCCGAAATGTGTGAATTACCTAGCATAGAGGACAAACTACCTACTAGATTGTTATCTTACCGTAGATGGACAGGAGGGCGGGAGCAGCTGTTTTGCCAACGGATAGCGTAGTCGGGACGCTTTGCCGTAACGCGAACCCCTTTATATACCCAATCTTTGGGCTTGAAACACAGTCGACGCGGGTGTCCACACGAAACCCGATTGCGACCGTCTCACTACGACTTTCTTGTAATTTGTCATCGAGTGCTATTCGCATGTTTCAAACGCTGCGAATGCTTAAAAGCGCTTTGAACCGAAGCACAACCTACGTTCACATATCTAACCAATTTCAGCGAGAGAAAGAGTTCGCCAAAATCGAGAAGCGAGCGGGCGGCAAGTCGTCGTCGTCGTCGTCGGGAGTGGCCAAATCTTCTAAGAAATCGGACGACGGTGGAGCTTCGGGCGAAAAGCCTAAGAAGCGCAAGAGTAGCAAGAAGAAGAAGAAGAAGAAGACGACCGAGTGACCAACAGAAGGAGGGGAAGTTCGGATTGTTGCAGTACCCACCACATGATACACAGCTTGCTGTCTTGCTGTGCTCGATTTCAACTTGGCGAACTTGTTTTGTTGGCTGCCTCCAAACAAACTCTTGAAGCGTACGTTTACAGGTGCAATTGTGTCGAGAAGATGCGCATGTTTGTGATCTTTGCACTGCGTTGTGAAACCCGCGTGACGAATATTCATGCAAACGAAGCGCGGCATAACTCCGCCAGCGCCCCGATTTCAGCCCTGAGCTTCTGTATTGCCAGAGCCAGTTATGTATGCCATCAGAAACGCCTACAAACGCTGCCTGGTGGTGTTAGTGTCTGTTTTCTCAGTTTGCATTGGCCTTCTGTTTGCAGCATATTTTACGCGGTCAGACACCCAACGTCGGTCATCAAACACATTGATAGCCACATTAGGACCCATTACTGAGATCCCAAAACTGAGAGGTGCTGCGCTAGAAGGCAAATTCAGTCCGACAAGCAGTAGTGAGTGGCTTTCTATCCACAATTTCAACGCGCCTTGTTATACGTACTAGAGCCTTTAGCCCGTAGGAGAATCTCTATGGTCAATAGCTCACAGGTAATCTGCAGAGCAAGAAGGAATTAGCCCATTGCCAATAGGGTTTAGCCCATAGGACATTTCAGATAGATCTCAAGTCATTCGACACTGTGCCCCTGCCAGTGCCTACATTTAGAATCGCACCAGCTCCCATGCCTGTCAATACACAATAGTCGCTTGCAGTTAGCCCATTGACAATTGGATGACAATTGGGCTTAGCCTGTAGGACATTTCAGATAGATCTCAAGTCATTTGACACAGTGCCCCTGCCAGTGCCTACGTTTAGGATCGCACCAGCTCCCGTGCATGTCAATACACAATAGACACTTGGAGTTAGCCCATTGACGATTGAGTTTAGCCCAAAAGACATTTCAGATAGATCAAAAGTCACTTGACACTGTGCCGCTGCCAGTGCCTGCATTTACCATCGCACCTGCTCCCGTGCCTCCAAATACACCTCAGAGCCTCACAGTGACAACTCTGTAGTGAATGGTGATGCAATAGCCCGAAATCTGCTCGATAGTGACTTGCAGTCACTACTGAGTGCCAAGAATGTGCTGTGCAGTTGATATTTTCATGATTTTTGTAGAATTTAGTAATCAGCAAAAGTCCACAATAGGAGATGCACTATTCCAGGCAGAGGCGGTTCTTTTGAGCTATAGATCTCCAGGATCCGTCAACTGTGTCAAGAGTTATCGTGTTGACAAACAAACAAACAAACAAACAAACAAACAGACTCTATGGCGCTTAGTATATAGGACTAGAGCCTTTAGCCCGTAGGAGAATCTCAATGGTCAATAGCCCATGGGTAGTCAGCCTGTAGGACATTTGAGATAGTCCTCAAGTCATTTGACAATGTGACCCTGCCAGTGCCTACATTTAGTACTGCACCAGCTCCCATGCCTGTAAATACACAATAGACACTTGGCTTTAGCCCATAGACAAATGGGTTTAGCTCACAGGACAGTTCAGATGGATCTCAAGTCATTTGACCCTGCGCCCCTGCCACTGCCCACGTTTAGGATCGCACCAGCTCCAGTGCCTGTAAATATGCAGTAGACGCTTGGGTTTAGCCTATAAACATTTGTGTTTAGTCCATTGGACATTTCAGACAGATTTCAAGTCATTCAACCCAGTAGCCTATAAACATTTGTGTTTAGTCCATTGGACATTTCAGACAGATTTCAAGTCATTCAACCCTGTGTCTCTGCCAGTGCCTACATTTAGGCTCACACCAGCTCCCGTGCCTGTAAATACACAATAGACACTTGGGTTTAGCCCGTCGACAGTTGGGTTTGGCCTGCAGGACATTTCAGATAGATCTAGAGTCCTTTGATGTATAGATCCAGAATAGTTTGATGCTGTGTCCCTGCCAGTGCATGCAGTGCCTGCGAATAAACTTTCGAGTCTCGCAGCGACAACTTCATAGTGAATGGTGACACTTTAAAGTGCATTTGGCACGAAATCAAATGTCAGTCACGCGAAATCAAACGTCAGTCACAGCGTGTAGTGCCTTCTGTGCTCAGAATGTACTGGCGCAGTCGATATTTTCGAAATATTATGGAATTTAGTCATCGGTCAAAGTTCTAAAAGAAAAGATGCAAAACTACGTCTTCTGACGGTCAGTTTAAGCTATAGATCATTGCTATCCGTCAACTGTAGCGAGCGCTAGAGCGCTGACAGACAAACAAACAAACAGACGGACAGACTCTTGCCGCTTAGTAATATGGACTAGAGTCTTTAGCCCGCAGGAGAATCTCTATGGTCAATAGCCCGTGATAAATCTGTAGAGCATGAAGGAGATAACACAATCATCGAATTCAGCACACCGCAGGACATTGGAGTTAGATCTCAAGTTATTTGACTCTGCGCCCCTGCCAGGGCCTGCATTTAGGAGCACGCCAACTTCCATGCCTGTAAATACACAATAGACACTTGGGTTTAGCCAATAGACAATTGGGTTTAGCCCGCAGGACATTTTGGGTAGCTTTCAAGTCGTTTGACCCTGTGCCCCTGCCAGTGCCTACGTTTAGGATTGCACCAGCTCCTGTGCCTGTAAATAGACAATAGGCACTTGGGTTTAGCCTGTAGACAGTTTGGGTTTAGCCAATAGGACGTTTCAGATAGATCTCAAGCCATTTGACACAGTGTCCCTGCCAGTGCCTACATTTAGGCTTGCACCAGCTCCCGCGCATGTAAATACACAATAGACACTTGGGTTTAGGCCGCAAACATTTGGGTTTAGCCGTAGGAGATTTCAGATAGATCTAAAGACATTTGACATAGGTTCCAAGCAATTTGATGCTGTGCCCCTGCCAGTGCATGCAGTGCCTGCAAATACACTTTAGAATCTCACCACGACAACTCTGTCATGAATGGTGGCACCGTAAAGAGCTTTTGGCGCAATATCAAAAGTCAATCACAGCCTGTAGTGCCTTCTGTGCTCAGAATGTACTGTGCAGTCGACATTTTCGTGATTTTCATGGAATTTAGCATTCGGACATAGGCCACAATAGGAGATGCAAAACTACAGAGTACAGCGGTTCTTTTGGTGTATAGATCATTGCGATCCGCCAAGGCAGTCAAGACTTATCGCGCTGACAGACAAACAAACAAACAAACAGACGGACAGAGGTTTGCCGCTTAGTATAAAGGATCTGGATCCATAGGATAGCAACATTTTGGATTTTCTACCACTCGCGATATAGCAGAGCGCAAAGTGCATACAATGCGTCACGATCACTTTAGAGGCGCAACACTGTATTACGCTGCAAAGAAGTGACCCATGTCGCAACGCCACTGGTCGGAACGTGCATGCGTGCAGAACGGTCAGATCTCATGGCACACCACAGGACCCATGCCATGACACTTACACCTGGTTCTGTGCCTGTGAATAAACATTAAAGGATTTGAGTTTAGCATGTATGTTTGACATCGGGCAAAATGAATTTTGGTTGTGCCGCCGCCAGTGCCTACGATTAGCCTTGCGCCACTCCCCGTGCCTGTAAATACACATTGGAGGCTCATGGTGACACAACGGTGCGAAAGTAGCGCGAAGAATCACAGAGCACAATGACGGCTCTGCTCAGAATGTACTGGCGCAGTCGATATTTTCGAAATAT
The DNA here is from genome assembly GCA_030248115.1 of Linhomoeus sp. GSCO2_2. Classification (NCBI taxonomy): domain Eukaryota; kingdom Metazoa; phylum Nematoda; class Chromadorea; order Monhysterida; family Linhomoeidae; genus Linhomoeus; species Linhomoeus sp. GSCO2_2. The sequence goes on along the minus strand of JASAMZ010013423.1, from coordinate 75,594 downwards.
TATGGAATTTAGTCATCGGTCAAAACTCTAAAAGCAAAGATGCAAAACTACGTGTTCTGACGATCAGTTTAAGCTATAGATCATCGCGATCCGTCAACTGTAGCGAGCGCTAGAGCGCTGACAGACAAACAAACAAACAAACAAACAAACAAACACACGGACAGACTCTTGCCGCTTAGTAATATGGACTAGAGCCTTTAGCCCGTAGGAGAATCTCTATGGTCAATAGCGTATGGGTAATCTGCAAAGCATGAAGGAGATAACGCAACCATCGAATTCAGTGCACTGCAGGACAGTACAGTTAGATCTCAAGTCGTTAGACCCTGCGCCATTGTCAGTGCCTATGCTTAGGATCTCGCCAGCTCCTGTGCCTGTAAATACACAATAGATGCTTGGGTTTAGCCTGTAGACAAACGGGTTTAGCCCATAGGACATTTCAGATAGATCTCAAGCCATTCGACCCTGTGCCCCCGCCTGTGCCTACGTTTAGGATCGTGCCAGCTCATGTGCCTGTATATACACAGTAAAATAGGAGGTGTAAAACTACTTTTGGATTTACCGCATACGACATTTCAGATAGAGCTTGCACCAGCTCCAGTTCCAGTAAATAGACAGCAGGCGCTTGGGTTTAGCCCATAGATGTTTGGGTTTAGCCCGTAGGAGATTCAGACAGATGTAAAGTCAGTTGACATAGATCCAGAGTAGTTTGATGCTGTGCCCCTGCCAGTGCCTGAGAACACACTTTGGAGTCCCACAATGACAACTCTGCAGTGAATGGTGACTCTGTAAAGCGCTTTTGTCACTAAATCAAACGTCAGTCACAGCCCTCAGCGCCTTTTGTGCTTGCCAGTGCACGCACTGCCTGCGAATACACTTTGGAGTCTCACAACGACAACGCTGTAGTGAATGGTGACACCGTAAACCTCTTTTGGCGCGAAATCAAACGTCACTCCAAGAAATTCAAAGCAGCAAAACGTAACGCAACTCGCGAGGTGCGATCCAGCGACCTATCGATGCTGAAACCGATGCACTATCCACTATACCAAACTCCTTCCGGTTGTTGATTTGTATTGACGCTCATAAGAGCGCGCGTCAACTGCGTGCAGTGTTGAGTGTTTCGCAGTCGATTTTTGGCAAATATCTTGGAATTTTGAGCATCGCGAAAGTTCAAAATGGGACGTTCTGCGATTGGGTGAACGGCGGTCAGTTTAAGCTATAGATCTCCAGAATCCGTCGCTTGTGTCTCGAGATCCAGCCCGGAAAAACAGACATCATTAGCCGCTTAGTAATAAGGACTAGAGCCTTTAGCCCGTAGGAGATTCTCTATGGTCAATAGCATATGGATAATCTGCAGAGCGTGAAGGAGATAACGCAATCATCGAATTCAGTGCACTGCAGGACAGTACAGTTCAATCTCAAGTCGTTAGACCCTGTGCCATTGTCAGTGCCTATGTTTAGGATCTCACCAGCTCTTGTGCCTGTAAATACACAATAGATGCTTGGGTTTAACCCGTAGACAATTGGGTTTAGCCCATCGGACATTTCAGATAGATCTCCAGCCATTCAACCCTGTGCCCCTGCCAGTGCCTATGTTTAGGATCGTGCCAGCTCATGTGCCTGTAAATACACAGTAGACTCTTGGGTTTAGCCCGTAGCCATTTGGGTTTAGCCAATAGGGCATTTCAGACTGATCTCAAGCCAATTGACACTGTGCCCCACCAGTGCCTACTTTTACGCTCGCACCAGCTCCCGTGCCTGTAAATACACAATAGACACTTGGGTTTAACCCGTAGGCATTTGGGGTTAGCCCGTAGGTGATTTCCGATAGATCTAAAGACATTTGACATAGATGCAAAGCAGTTTGATGCTGTGACCCTGCCAGTGCATGCACTGCCTGCGAATACACTTTGGAGTCTCACAACGATAACTCTGTCATGAGTGGTGACACTGTATAGTGCTTTTGGCGCGAAATCAAACGTCAGTCACAGCGTGTTGTGGGTTCTGTGCTCAAAATGTACTGGCGCAGTCGATATTTGTGAAATATTGTGGAATTTAGTCATTGGCCAAAGTTGTAAAATAGGAGGTGCAAAACCGCGTGTTGTGACGGTCAGTTTAAGCTATAGATCATCGCGAACCGACAACTGTGGCTAGAGTTATGGCGTTTGCACACAAACAGACGGACAAACTCTAGGCGCCTTAGTATATAGGACTAGAGCCTTTAGCCCGTAGGAGAATCTCTATGGTCAATAGTCCATGGGTAATCTGCAGAGCATGAAGGAGATAACGCAATCATTGAATTCAGCACACAGCAGAACATTACAGTTATGTCTCAAGTCATTCGACCCTGTGCCCCTGCCAGTGCCTGTGTTTAGGATTGCACCGGCTCCCATGCCTGCAAATACACAGTAGACACTTGGGTTTAGCGCGTAGACATTTGGGTATAGCCAATAGGATATTACATAGATTTCAAGCCATTTGACACTGTGCCCCTGCCAGTGCCTGCATTTATGCTCGCACCAGCTCCCGTGCCTGTAAATACACAGTAGACTCTTGGGTTTAGCACGTAGACATTTGGGTTTAGCCCGTAGGAGATTTCAGTAAGATCTAAAGACATTTGGCATTGCTCCAAAGCAGTTTGATGCTGCGCCCCTGCCAGTGCACGCAGTGCCTGCGAATACACTTTGGAGTCCCACAGCGACAATTCTGTCATGAACAGTGACATTGTAGAGCGCTTTTGGCACGAAATCAAACACCAGTCGCAACGTGTGGTGCCTTATGTGCTCAGAATGTACTGGCGCAGTCGATCTTTTCGAAATATTTTGGAATTTAGACATCGGCTTAAGTAAACAAACCTTCATGCACAACTACAGGCTATGACGGTCAGTTTAAGCCATAGATCATCGCGATCCGTCAACTGTGGCTAGAGTTATGGCGCTCACAGACAAACAAACAAACAGACAGACGGACACAGTTTTGCCGCTTAGTATAAAGGACTAGAGTGCATAGCCCGTAGGAGAATCTCTATGGTCAATTGCATATGGGTAATCTGCAGAGCATGAAGGAGGTAATGCAATCATCGAATTCCGTGACCGCAGGACACTGTAGTTGGATCTCAAGTAATTAGACCCCGTGCCCCTGCCAGTGCCTATGTTTAGGATCGCACCATCTCCAGTGCCTGTAAATACACAACAGACACTTGGGTTTAGCCCATAGGCAATTGGGTTTAGCCTGTAGAACATTTCAGATAGATCTCAAGTCATTCGACCCCTGTGCCCCTGCCAGTGCCTACATTTAGGATCGTACCATCTCCCGCGCCTGTAAATACACAGTAGACGCTTGGGTTTAGCCCATAGACATTTGGCTTTAGCCCGTAGGAGTAGAGATAGATCTAAAGTCATTTGACATTGATACAGAGTAGTTTGATACTGTGCCCGTGCCAGTGCACTCAGTGCCTGCGAATACACTTTGGAGTCTCACAACGACAACTCTTTAGTGAATGGTGACACTGCAAAGTGCTTCTGGCGCGAAATCAAATGTCTGTCACAGCGTGTGGTGCCTTCTGTGCTCAGAATGTACTGGCGCAGCCGATATTTGTGAAATATTGTGGAATTTAGTCATCAGCCAACGTCCACAATAGGAGGTGCAAAACTACATGTCACGACGGTCAGTTTAAGCCATAGATCATCGAGATCCGTCAACTGTAGCGAGTGGTAGGTCGCTCACAGATCCACAAACAGACGGACAGAGTTTTGCCGCTTAGTATATAGGATGTACAATCAAAACCTTCCAACGAACAATTTTTCACACTCACAGCTGTCAATCCTCTGAACCTGTCCGCGAAAGGTCGCGAAGTCATTCTAAGAAGACCCAACGCCAGTGTCGGTCGGCGCTGCGTCAGGCGATCCAAGCTTCCACTGTTCACAAAGGAGCTCGATTTTGACAATGTGGAGAAGAATCAGGATCTGATGGATAGTCTTCCTTCGGTGGACAAGTACGGCAGCCATCTTGAGCCATTGATGGCAGCTGTGTTGACCACAAAGGGCCCTGTTTTGGAAATGGGTGCAGGTGATTTTGGAACGATTTTACAATGGATAGGTTTAGTCATAGTGCTGAGTTTAAATCATTTTAAGCGAATCAAAAGTGAAATGAGTGTAGCCGTGACCCCTTCTCCTATTACCATTGACTACCTACGTTTGGAATTCTAGGAATGACGTCCTTTCGTTGATTTAGTGAAATTCGTACCAAAATGCACGTAATTCGATCGCAATTCAGGCGAGTTCTCGACCACGGCACTCGGCCAAGTTTCATCAATGGAGGGACGCCGAGTGGTCACGGCAGAAACCAATCGCGAGTGGCTGGAGAACGTCAGCCATTCCTCTTCCAGGCACAAGTTTCTCCACGTGGACATTACAGGAGGTGTGTATATTCAGTAGCGACTCTTCTTTGCCTCATCCAACCACCCCCCCCCCCCTTCCAAGAGAGTTGCAATACCTGCTAACGACCACTCCCCCCCCCCCCCCCCCCCCCCACCACCCCCCCCCCCCCTCTACTGACGTGTGTAAAACACTGTAAAACTTCCAATTATCCATAGGCACTTCGCGAGGATCATTCTAATCATGGGGGGGGGGGGGGGAGGGGGGGAGGGGGGGGGAGGGGGTTGGCGGTGGATGGGGTGCTCTTATTCGATATACTGTATTCGTTAAGCGAGCTTGTGGTGTAATTTCAGACGAAGAAGGCGGCGCCGCCTGGTCTAAAGTGGGTCGGCGCAAGCTGTGGTCAGTGGTCTTTGTCGACCACAAGCCAGGCGAGAGGCGAGTGAAAGACCTCGGACGCTTCGCCTGTCGTTCGGAACTCGTGGTGCTTCACGACACCGAATCCGAGCATGAAGACCACTACCAGTATGGTCCGGGAATCGCCAAGTACAGACACAAACTCAGACACTACAGATTCTCCACTGAGACGATGATTCTGTCCAACTTCTTTGAGCTGTCCGGGTTTACTGACGTGCTCGGTAGAGATGTGTCGGAGATTGTAGTGGATGAGTAACGTTTGTCAATTGCTGGCAACATAAGACGATGCTTCGCACTCGATGGTAGACGTGTGTTACGACATTTGTATTGCCGCGACAAGGTGCAATCGTGGCTCAGATATAAGCAGCCGTCCCAATTGACTGCAGTAGTGATTCTATTCGAAGAGTTCACATGCGCCGACGCGTTCTGAAATAGAAGTTAGGAATTCTTCTGAGCGCGCGAACCAATTTAGCATACAACTCCCCATTCTCTCCTCTATTTTGGTCTGGCTCAGTGTCAATACAAGTCGTTGGCGGGGGGTTTTTGGGTCTTGGCGTGTGCCGTCGCGCTTCCTTTGCCCGTTGTCGCGTTCTGGCTTTCCCCTTCCCTTCTTCGGCACAATCAAGTTGAAAACACTGTGCCGCCCTTTGATTCTCCAAATAGGAACTAACCAATCTGCTGTATTCACATTTTGCCGGGTGCCACTGACTTCGGGCTAAACACAGCTTCAAATCCCCGACAAAACACAGCACAAAATGAAATTTTGCTCCACCACACTAACCGTCGTTGTGGTCGCGTTGATGTTGAGCTCCTGCTGTGGAGACTACATGGGCAGCAAGCCTTTCTTGGACGTACCGTAACTTTCGCTTGTCTACTGTTAAGGTAAAGAATGTTCCGCTTACGCTGCCTCAATTGTTCTTTGTGTAGGAAGTGGTGCTGCAGTCGACGCGGCAGCTGTCGAAGCGAGTCAACTGTCCCTGCTACTTTAGAGTGGCCAAGGTTATCGAGTCTTCTTTCGTCGGCCTATCCACGGAGTTGGGCGGAGAGTTGTTGCTCGTTATGGGAAAGAGCAGCTGCCGGTGATCGTCGTCGTCGTCGTCGTCGTCTTCGTCGTCGTCAATGTCTTCGTCGTCGTCAATGTCTTCGTCGTCGTCAATGTCTTCGTCGTCGTCGTCGTCGTCGTCGTCGTCAATGTCTTCGTCGTCGTCGTCGTCGTCGTCGTCAATGTCTTCGTCGTCGTCGACGTCGTCGTCAATGTCTTCGTCGTCGTCGTCGTCGTCAATGTCTTCGTCGTCGTCGTCGTCGTCGTCGTCGTCGTCGTCAATGTCTTCGTCGTCGTCGTCGGCGTCGTCAATGTTTCGTCGTCTTCGTCGTCGTCAATGTCTTCGTCGTCGTCGTCGTCGTCAATGTCTTCGTCGTCGTCGTCGTCGTCGTCAATGTCTTCGTCGTCGTCTTCGTCGTCGTCTTCGTCGTCGTCCTCGTCGTCTTCGTCGTCGTCGTCGTCGTCGTCGTCGTCGTCGTCGTCGTCGTCGTCGTCATCGTCGTCGTCGTCAATGTCTTCGTCGTCGTCGTCGTCGTCGTCAATGTCTTCGTCGTCGTCGTCGTCGTCAATGTCTTCGTCGTCTTCAATGTCTTCGTCGTCTCGTCGTCAATGTCTTCGTCGTCATCATCGTCGTCGTCTTCGTCGTCATGTCTTCGTCGTCGTCGTCGTCGTCGTCGTCGTCGTCGTCGTCTTCGTCAATGTCTTCGTCGTCGTCGTCGTCGTCTTCGTCGTCTCCGTCGTCGTTCGTCGTCGTCTTCGTCGTCGTCGTCGTCGTCTTGTCGTCGATGTCTTCGTCGTCGTCGTCGTCGTCGTCGCCATGTCTTCGTCGTCGTCGTCGTCGTCAATGTCGTCGTCGTCGTCGTCGTCGTCGTCGTCGTCGTCGTCGTCGTCCACGTCGTCGTCGTCGTCGTCGTCGTCGTCAATGTCTTCGTCGTCGTCGTCGTCGTCGTCGTCGTCGTCAATGTCTTCGTCGTCGTCGTCGTCGTCGTCGTCGTCGTCGTCGTCGTCGTCAATGTCTTCGTCGTCGTCGTCGTCGTCGTCGTCGTCGTCGTCGTCAATGTCTTCGTCGTCGTCGTCGTCGTCGTCAATGTCTTCGTCGTCGTCGTCGTTGTCGTCAATGTCTTCGTCGTCGTCGTCGTCGTCGTCGTCGGATTCTGGCCTAATCATTTCAGCAAACGCAAAGGGACGAGGGAAGAAATGATAAGCGTCGCACAGAGTTGCGGCTTCAAACCCGAGCCAGATCTGGCCCCAATGTCAGTGAAAGTGCGGGTCCAAGTGCTGATCGATCCGACGAAAATTCCACCACAACTCGAGGGCGACTGGAGCGACATCGCAGTGAAAATCTTAGGTTTTGAAAACAACGTTCCGGTTCCGCCATTGCCACCGTCGCAGTATTCGAAAGAGGTGCAACTGACCCCGGAACTTCTGGTGAGTTCAAGCTTTTGAGAGATTTCGTCAGGAGTACCATCCTGCCATAGCTTTGAATCTGTAGTTCCTGTTGGAATCTCTTATTTCAACCAGGGGTGACCATAGAAACTGAACTAGTTTCAGTTTCAGTTTCAGTTTCTATAAATATACTGAAACTAAAATGGTCAGACATATTTAAACTGAAACTGAAACTCCACAAAAGGAATCAGTATTAGTGCAATACTGAAACTAGTTTCAGTTTCAGTTTCAGCGTTTGAGACGTATGTTTGGCTCATCTTAGGTTGATTTGACACTGCTTGATTAACAATGACGAAAAAACTTGGGAATGCACCTTATTTATGGTAATCTGCAACGTAGCAACGCATCCATGCAAGATTCCACTTACGTTTTACAACCGCGAGGAGCATACCTAATACTGAAACTCAGTTTCAGTAACTGAAACTGAAACTCAAGAAATTTCTTTACTGAAACTGAAACTAAAATTAAAACTGATACAGATACTGAAACTGAAACTAAATCAGTTTCTATGGTCACCCCTGATTTCAACCCTCACACTTAGGGCAAGGCTGCGTTGGCGGTCGACGTGGCCAATTCCAAGGCCGCCGCAAGCGCTCCCCAGTATCTACTGATGGAAATCCTCAGCGTCAGCAAGTACACTACCCAAACGAAAGGGACCGGCCCTCCAACAGTGATGTACCGCTTTGCCGTAATCGTCTGCGTCAGCGACTGTCCGAAGGTGATTAGGATCAAAGCCTATTTAAGGCGGCGGCAATATTTACAGGGGGCGGTGCTTGGGCGGGAGGGGGGGGGGGGGAGTAGTTGCACTTTGTGGAGAGAGAGAGCAGGGTGGCCAATAGAAACTTAAACTAGTTTCAGTTTCAGTTACAATCAGCTAACTGAAACTGAATCGAAACTCGCGGGGATTCCAGAACTGAAACTCACAGTTTAGTTTCAGTTATTTGAATGTCAAATTTTACCAAATTACAGCAGATTCTCATAAAATTCTGTCCGAATTTTCTACACATGCAGACGTTTTGTTCGAATTTAGGTCCAAAGTTTTGTGTCCTCGTAACACAGGCACAAATCGCAGACTTCTGCCAGTTTTGTGTCCGGGATTTTCCCCAATACGCACGCTTTGAATAAGCCCTAAAATTCACAATTAATTTACACTATTAAGAGATAGATAAATTCACAAAAAATGCAATTCACGACATCGCAAAATGTCGACAGCTCCGTAGGAAACTCCGTTGCATTCTTAGCGCGCCATTCGTTATCGGAAATTCGCTGTTTCAATCGCTCAACAACTGATTTCAGCTCCTGAAACAGCACAAATTTGACTGGAATTCCAAAACTGGCAAGAATAGATCATGACAACCTCCGGTGACAACGACGGATCGAAGCGGAAATCGGATGAGTTCGCTTCTGTCGCAATAGATGCCATTTTCCCACCAAAATACTGTATTTTCACACTAAAATTGCCTCAAACCCATTTCGGATTAGCGTCTCATACAATCAGTTTGAAGCCGTTCACTACCGTATCCTGAGGAAATATATCTGCAATAAATTTGGCTACGGTAGCGTCATATGTTCAATAACGAGGCGCAGAACTCTGCTCTTATCATACTGTATTGCACCTGTTTAAACTAACTTTTTCGAATAATTTGGGGAACGTACAAATTCGGTGAAGATTTCTACGATAGTCCAAAACGCCATTCGATTCTGGCAGTAAAAAGCTTAGCCAGTTAGAATTTTGTCACTAAACTTTCGAGTAAAAACAAAATGTAGGAAACTAAATTACAATACGGTGCCGTCATAAGTGGATTTTTCGTGCAATTTTGGCCCACTTTCTTCCAAACTTGCAAAATTACGTTCACTTGCCAAACTCTATCTAACAGCATAGGAATTTGTTCTTGAGAGCCCCAATTCAGCAGACACCTAGTTGAAAGGTAGTCTTTTGTCTCAAAGTCATTTGTGCAGCATAAATTGCGAAATCGTTTGTACAGGGTGGGCCAAAAAAATAGAAATTCCCATGAAGGCACCGCCGTTCTCGAGCGTGACGGCGCATATCAAGCCCCAAGTTGGACAGGACATACTACAGGGTGTTTTTGATAAGGTACCAAAATTTCAGCCCATTTCGTACACCAAAGAGAAGATGGCGTCGTTTTGCGCAGGGTCATGTCAAAAATCGCATGCGGCGCTTTTCACTGCAGGAGATTGTGCTGGAGCTGAAGAAGGCCTAGGAGCAGCTCCAGCACGATCTCCTGCAGTGAAAAGCGCCGCATGCGATTTTCGACATGACCCTGCGCAAAACGACGCCATCTTCTCTTTGGTGTACGAAATGGGCTGAAATTTTGGTACCTCGTCAAAAACACCCTGTAGTATGTCCTATCCAACTTGGGGCTTGATATGCGCAGTCACGCTCGAGAACGGCGGTCGCGAAGTTAGGGGTCTCACTTTTTTTGGCCCACCCTGTACATTCACAAGCAATCTTTTCAACGTGGTACAGCCCTAGTCACTGCTTGCATTTCAGCATTAATTTTGCTCAGAGGCTTTTCGTATGACCTGAAAATTTGGGGTTCCGCTATAACTTGGGAAAAATCATGAAATGTTTTTGGATCTCATTTGATCTACAGAATATGGACGGGTTTGAAACTCGCAGCTTTTCTTTACCTGGGCATCCGCGATCGACTAATACACCCATTTGCGGCCGACGTCGCCTCTTTATAATGGCTCCCTAAGTAACCTAGACTGCATCTACCGTAATATTTGCCTATGACGAAGTCGCAACCCGTACAGTTTGTTATTTGTTTTGCATAGCGACGAATACTGTGTCCCCACAATTCAAATCTGCCAATGCAAAATACATGGACATCTGCTTTGTGATACCATAGCCATTCAAAAGAGCGTATTACAGTATTTTCAAAGACTGCAACGACGTCGACTCATGCAGGAGATTCTCTGCGACGTCGGTAATCGATTTTCGACGAATGTAGTCAATGTATAACTTCAGTAGCTCGCTCATTTACTCGCTACGGCCCGCAGCACAGTTTCACCATATTTTCTTTGATCTTTAATCACCAGTCGGATCAGTAGTAGTTTTACATTATTATCTGGAAAAGAAGAATTAAAACATACTGTACTTCCGTATAGGGGGGGGGGGGGGGCTTATTCGAAGTTGGGGGGCACGTATTGAGTCGATCTCTCGAGGGTACTACATTGTATAATTAGTCCAACGATTCAGCCTTCGTCACATTTTCGTGAATATTTGCGTGGACTTTGGTCAGAAACTGCTGTGCTTTTGACTAGAATGCCTACAATTACTCGTTGTGCTGCCGTAGATTGTCCTACATTGTATGTTGAGTTAGGAATCGTCACTGAGTATGCATGATAGTGCCTTCGCTGCTACTATCCATCAAAAGACGGCGCTTAGCTAAGGGGGGGGGGCGCTTATTGGAGCGAATACGGTTTCGTGAAACGGTGTCATGCTGACAACATTGGTCTGCGTACTCTTCAGGCTCTGTAATGTGACTTCTTGTCACTGAAGCCCATGTCACTTGTCGCTCTCATGGACTGTGGTGAAGCAATCCACTGCATCTCCACTCGCTGTATTGTATCTCACACATCACTGAATCTGAACACTGCACGCACACTGCACTGTGTCTCACATGTCCTGGTTGTTGTTGCAGAGGGCGATGGCCGGCAGCGGCAGCTCCTCCCTGTAGTCCAGGTTGATGTTGGTGGTGATGGGGTGCTGGATGAGGAACAACACCTGCTGGCTGATGGTGATGACCGCGAAGATGACGCCCAGGATGAGCAGGACCAGCCAGGCTGATCTGCAACCGCCGAATCGGCGACCTGGCTGTGTAGTGTATAAGGCAAGGCAAACCCACCCCCACTACTCCCCTCCCCCCACAGACACACCCACACACACACACACACTTCCGCAACCACCACATCTGAAAAGAGTTTGTCTGCATTCCGATGTTGACAAGTTGTTGTCTATGTCTGTAATTCGCCAGCTACAGTGTACGTGTTCGCTACAGTCGCCACGTCCCCACCCCCTTACCACTCCCCCCCCCCGCGATTGGTACGATCAAAAGTACGATACGATAAGTACGATTGGTACGATAAGATTGGTCAAAGTTCAGTTCACGGAGGTGTGTGCAAACCTGAGGACTTTGTTGGAAGTGGTCAAGTAGTTAAGTCCGGGCTGTGACGAGCGGCCGAACACGTTGAACCAGAGTAGGTGCGCTCGCCTCTGTCATGGAAGTGAATTTGCGCTTGGTGCACTCTTTCTGAGCGCATCTACGTTGCTAGCTGACCTTCTCTTTCACAGGTTGGGACCCAAATACGGTCGTTTGGCCATGTTTTTGAACCGGGTGGTTCTCCGAAGCGTCGATTCGAACTTTCGGGGTTTGAGTCGCGGCCTCACGCTGGCTGCTGTAGTAATTGGTGCCATACTGCCAGGGCGGGCAATGGCCAGTAATGCGGCCGCTCATTGCGACAGGGTGGCAGTGGAATTCTCAAAAAATGTCAAACTCTCAAAGGTATCACAACTCGGAAGCGCAAAGAGCGGTTTTTTCGCCGCGCCTCAGCGCGGCGAGGTGTATATATACGGATGACAATGTCTGTGTGTCCGTCCGTCCGTCCGTCCGTCCGTCCGTCCGTCCGTCCGTGGCACCGAAGTAAAATATGTGACATATGTAGCCAAGTAGAGTCGATGTCGCTGAGTACGGATCCGATGTCCGTTTCTGTTGCTAATTTCGCATTTTCGAGATATTCGCAATTAAAATTCGAAAATGTCGAAAATCGACTTTTTTGTCTAATGCGCTAGCCGCGAAATTTCTTCAGAAATGGAAGGAGCATGGACCGCGGATAATTTGTAACACAAAAGAAATTTTTTGTAAATGTGGAATTTAATAGAAATACGCGATTATTTGTCAAAATTGCACAAATTGGCTAAAATACAACGTCATTTATCGACGAATGTGAATGCAGAAATGAAAAGGTCGTATGCCAACAAGGATTTGTGACACAGTTTTGCAGTTTTTAAAAATTGCAATTTCGAGATATTTTCAATCAAAATATGGAAATGTCGAAAATCGACTTTTTCACCTGATAATATAGCGGCGAAATTTCTTCAGAAATTGAAAGAGTATAGACTGCGGATAATTTGTAGCACAAGAGAAATTTTTTGCAGATATGGAATTTAATAGAAATACGTGATTATTTTTCAAAATTCCATAAATCAACAAAATAGAACGTCGTTTTTTGACGAATTAGAACGGAGAAATGGTAAGGCCGTATGCCAATAAGAATTTGTGATGTAGTTTTACAGTTTTAATAAATTCCAATTTCGAGATATTTGGAATTAAAATTTTAAAAAATGTCAAAATCGAGATTTGCGTCTGGTGGCCACAACAGCTGTTTATTGATGAACGTGCACTCGGAAACAGAAATGCGTACGCTGAACACAGGAATTCGCTCGCACCAAACTTTTGGCAAGTTTTTTTTGTTGGATGTGACGTCTTCACACAGGTAGGAAGCATCAGATAAACGGCGTCGTATCATGCCGATAACATATAGCGAACGCGGCGATATCACTGAGCTTCAGATCAGCTGTACAGACAACCGTATCGTGGGGATAGCTGCACTTGGCATTAAGGTACACTTTCTCAAGACACTTTCTCCAGATGCGGCTAACGATGTGTACAAAGTTCACCATACTGTTCACCAAAATTTGACGGACACAAAGTATAGGTTGAACTTTTTACACACACAGCTTGTTTCGAGCACGCCGCTTTCATTCAGTGGGGGCCAACAAAACTGCGGAAGCTAGAGCTTTCGTTGGCCCTCAGTTCAAACTGCGACGCTTCATCACCCTACCTACCACAACTAGCCGGGTGGCAGCTGTTTAGTGGTAGGCGCTATAGATTAACCGTGAATTCAAGGGGAGAGGCTCAGCGGCCTCCTTTGGGACAGAGGTTTGGCCGGTTGGACGCATCTCAATTGCCTCTGAGTCAATTATAGTCGGTACTGGTGTAGCTTAATCAACCGACTTCACGTTCAAACTCTCAATGTGGGCAAATGTGAGGGGGTGGGGGCGAATGGGGTGACAATTGGTGGCACGTTAGCAAATCAACCTGCGATGTGTCTTCGTTCAAAAGTGTGTGTGGAAGATCGGAACAACAATGGTACCATTGATATAATGATACCGTTGTTATTCCGTGCCGAAACGACGATCTTCCTCCGCCACACACTATGAATTCAACTGACACATCTTCACACGCTGGACTTCTCCATTCCTCGTTCCAGTATTCCATTACGTAGTTGCGCAGCTGCAAATTGGCACAACACGTGTTCAGTATAAGCCGCGGTTACAATCACAAACACAATCTGCCAATTGAGGCTCTGCGGGGCGCATCATAGGTATGTGCAGTAAGATATTCTTTTTTACAAGTTCTATCATTGATCACAGGTTCCTCTCGCTGGGGAAGCGGTAGAAGGAGCCCATGTGTTCTCCTCCTCCACCGCAGAAGACCGGCGTGTGCGCCACGCTGCTCGAGGGCCACTGAGGCTGCTCCAGGTGGGGCGAGCACATGCACTGACTGCTGAAGCTCCTCCTCTTCTCGGCGGTGGCCGAGACAATGGAAGGGAAGGACTCGAGGGTGGGTCGATCCACGGCTCCAGTGTTGTTGCTGTTGTTGTTCTTGCCGGGGTGCCTCCGGAGCTCGTTGTTCTGGATCCGGGCCCGCCGACAGGACACGCCGCACTTGCGCTGGTGTTTCTCGCTGTCCTGGTGGATCCTTCGACCGAAGGTGGCCTCGGTGCAGAGGAGCCAGATCAGCTCCACAACGGTAACCAGGCTGGCGCCTGTAGGGTTAAGATGGAAGAATGGACATTGAAATCCAGAGCTACAGTACACACGAAACAGCTGGCTTTGCAGTTCTACGTATGTACATACGTCCGACCGTCTGGCCAAACGTATTTGAAGTCAACACCGCGATTAACGTCATAGCGTTTATTACGACTTCAAATACTCACCCAGGAACAATCCTATCGTCCCTCCAATGTCGGCTAAAATAACATCGTTTTCAATTTCAACTTGGACTGACACTGACATGGAAAACGATAGCGTGGATCAACTTACACAGCAGACTGAAGGTGGTGTAGGTCAACTTCTGTTGGTACTTCTGAATGCTGAGCTCGTCGTAGTAGACATTGATGAAGGCGAAGTTTTTCCTAAAAGGATATTGACTGTGACAGAGCGGCATTGTTTGAACACTTCTGCATGAAAGCACAAGAAACACACAAGAGATTGTTGCAGAATCTCAGCGAGAATAACGCCCGGTCTTCGCGCTTCCGTCCTGCGTGCAAGCGGTGTCGCGACACGAAAAGTACGCCTTTGCGCCTGTTGCTTTGCTTACAAACATGTTTGTGTCCCCGCAACATCTGGAATGGATGCGCTGGCGAATTTGAATAAAAGGCGCGTGGACGGATTTGCATAATAACACCACGAGAAGCGCAACAGATCATTTCTTCGCGCGAGATCCCCCTCCCCCGTCTCCCTTACATAGTCTCGATACCTGGCGAAGTTGATTCCGTAGTCGAAATCGGCCAGGAAGCCATCGAGCTCCTCGATCAGACTCCTCAGGGCCGCGTCGTAGTCGGACATGTACTCGTTGAACCTGTCGACCAGCTCGAACGGAGAGATGTCGCGCAGACAGATGTCGGCTTGATCCAGTAAGCGCCTGACGGACTCGACCTTGCCGCGGTCGACGTCCCCAAAGGCGGCCATGGTCACGACCTTCAAGTGCGAAGCTCAGTGTGACGTTTCCTGGTTCCTTCAAAGTCAAAGCTCAAAGTTTTTTCAAAGTTGGCCCTGGTCACGACCTTGGAGAGCGTGTCGTTTTTCAGCGCCTCCTTCAGCGCCTGGGTTGAATCGAACATGCGCAACCAGTAGCCCTTGACGGTGTCGTACTCGTCCATGACCTGGTCTAGGAACACCTGAACAGAGCACGGTGGATGTGTCGCCTAAGGGCCATAATGAGGTATCATTTACCGGGCGCCCCAAAAGAAGATAAATGCCTTAAAACGCCCGTAATTCGTGCGCCAGAGGTTTTGAATTTCAACGGCAACAATGTTCACGTTTCGCACGCCCAGGTATTTCAATAAGTAGCGTGCCATAGGACGTGCATACTATTTTGAGCATGGCTTGCAATCTATTCTTCTAGTGGCCCCATATGGAGAGGCACTGATGGCTTTGGAGCCATTTGGCCCCAATACCCCCCCCCCCCCCCCCCCCCCCGGCTGTTGCCCTGGTACCTATGCGAAAGAGAGAAGTGTCTCAGTTTAGTCGGTAGTGGCGGTCTTATCACATAAAGACAACCGTGTTCTATGAAGTCCACAACCCACCGTCTCCATGTCGTCCGACAGCCTCTTGAACTTGGCCCGAGTCAGCGCCCGGGCGAAGTCGTACTTGGTCTTGACGTCCCTACTCAAGTAGTAGGTCAGCGTCAGGTTGTGGATGGCGAAGTAGGCCTCGATTCGCTTCGAGATGGGCGGCGCGTCGGCCGTGCCTTTCCACATGAGCATGCCTTTGAACGAGGAACGCAGAAGCCTGAAGGCCCCCTCGTAGAGGCCCAACTTGGTCGCGTACTGGCCACCGTCGTCGGGATATCCCATCGCCTGTCGGATAGCAGCTATAGGGTACAAGGTAGAATGCCTGCATCTTTGAGCAGTTCTGGCAAGTCATGGAAGCATGTGATCTCACCACATAGTGGACCATAAAATTTCATGGTCATGTAGGTGGGAAATTCCATAGTCAGACGTGATGTAGGAACAGCAAACGTGTGGAGCAGCAAATCTGTGCGTCCACAAACCTCCAGTCTTTCTAACAGCGTCGAGCGATTCCCCTCAAACGGCAGCAGGTTGCCACCGCTGGCCTTGTCCAGTCGTTCAAAAGTGCGACGAATCCGGCCGACGCAGGGGGTCCCAGCCATGTACTGGAAAGATGTCTTGTAGAGCTTGTGGTCTGGCATCCAGCCACTGGCGTTCAACCTGGAGCAGATGGCGCTATGTGATGTTCGATTCTTTGAATGGAAAACGACGGGCCGCAAACAAGTAAAAGACATTGTCTATGCAAGGCTGAGTGCACCACACGCGCACGCACGCACGCGCGCACGCACGCGCGCACGCACGCGCGCACGCACGCGCGCACGCACGCGCGCACGCACGCGCGCACGCGCGCACGCACGCGCGCACGCGCGCACGCACGCACGCACGCACGCACGCACGCACGCACGCACGCACGCACGCACGCACGCACGCACACACGCACTCACGAAGGCACGCCACAAAACACCTGTCGTGGCTCTCGAGAAGGCGGCTCAGCAGGCGATCCATCCTCCCCCTGTGGTGCGGCTCGAACGCGTGCCTCAGCTCCACGGCCCTCTTGTGGCGGTTCTGCAGTCTTCTCCAAGTGCCCTTCCCCAGGAGTCGGGGGCAGCTCTCGTTTGACGGGCGACTCCTGCTTGAGTCCAACTCCTCCTCTGCCAGGAGTCGAGTCTCCTTGGTGAGCTCCGCCGGCAGCTCCTCCCAGGACTGGCGAATGTCGAAGTGACTGCGGCGACAGGGCTCCAGGCATTCAGGCGCCTCGCGGTACGTGACGTGGCTACACTTGTGGTAGTTGTGCCGCGCCAAAGAGCAGAAGCTCTGGGGATCTGTAATCTTCTCTTCAGCCAGCACCTGATGAGCAACTACATCGTCCCACTAATCCATCAGGAATTATAGCGTCAGCTGCTACCGAGAGACAGTGAGCGCGCACGCACAACGCTTTTCAGCTATGAGTTTGTCAGCATGCAACTTCGGCTTCGCACTGTTTATGCAAACTCGACAGTCCTGCTAAGACTTTAGGCCTCGAACCTTGAACTTCGGGAGCGTAGTAGGGGTAGCAACTGCAACTGTTGGAGAAGGCCTCGGCTCTCTTCCGAAGCACACAGTGGCCATACTTCTCGTGTCCGTGGCTGGCCTCGGGATAGCAGGGCTTTGCTCCTGTGCTGATGGTCATTCTCTGAAGAACCGAGGTGCTTTCGTCACGAATGCGTGGACGCTACAAACTACACAACGGCTCACGTCTTGCATCCTGAGGCCAACATTGGCGCTCCACCCAATGGGGATGTTGATGACGGAGCGTTCGGACAGAGGGAACTCCGTCTGGTTATAGACCATCAGCTGAAGTCGCTGCCACAACTGCCTCAAGCGCTTCAGGTACACACCACTGTCATCACTGTCGCTCTCACCAGCAGGCCGTGCTTCATGCGCCCCCTGCAGCGAGCCCAGATGCGCGCGTAGTTCTGGATGTCGACCAGAAGTTGAATACCTCCCTTGACACCTGAAAATGACACCAATCTGCTTCAATGGTCCGCCAGTAGCAAGTAGCAACTCGGCTCACTGACCTGACTCGCTGGTCATCAGCGGTCTTTGGGCGTCTGTGTTGAAGACGAAGCATACCCCGTTGAAGTCTGTGAATAGCGTGGTGAAGTTCTGTTCGCAGCGCTCCTCGTCGCCAAGGGTGCAGCTGTGTGACAGACGTGATCTCGTTTAATGAACTTCACTGGTTAGCACAAGACTCACGCCAGCACAGTGTCCTGCAGCTGAGGGCCCCACTTCAGCATGGAATCACGGATGCTCTGACCACCGTGTTGCCTCAAAAACTGCGCGTGAACTTCGCTCGTCGCGTTGGCGTCGACCGCTCGGAAGAAGGCCTTCTCTGCCAACAGCTCGCTTAGACCCTCGTCGTCGTAGGTCAGCGATCTAGGCGCCGTTCCGTAGTTTACGAGTTGCAACTGATAAACTACGAACACGCGCGCACTCACATGTCCTGATTGGTGCTGCAGATGGCAATGGCAGGAAGAGGGAGCTGGCTCCGGTACTCCAGGTTGATGTTGGTGGTGATGGGGTTCTCGATGAAGAACATCACCTGCTGGTGAATCGTAACGCCAGCAAAGAGGACGCCAAAGACCAGCAGCACCATCCAGACGAACCTGCGAAAGGGAAATGAGGAGTTGACTGGCTTTGGTGCCCTGGATATTATTGGCAATGACAGGAACACTGGTAAACACCACAAATGACTGTTTGAAGGAAACTTGGTCCTCCACGTTCTTTATGGCATTGCTTCTGATTGCTTGTGTGCTGAACAGTCTCCATCTTAACCTGAGGATTTTGTTCGAGGTGGTCAAGTAGCTGAGTCCTGGCTGAGAGGATCTTCCAAAGACGTTGACCCACATCCAGTGGCGTCGCACCTTAGACAGACAGACAGCCAGATTATTTTGTTGCAGTTAACAGTTTACATAAAAAAGTTCTTGTTTTGATACCTTTTTAGGCTTCTCTATTTTCAAGTTGGGGACTTGGCGATTCCTCTTGATTTGTAGCTCTTTACTTGGCATGTTTTCGCTAATCACGAACAAAATCAGCAGTCTCAGTTAGTAAAACAACAGCAGCACAAACAGGAGCCACTGACAATCTGGTCCAGCCAGCACCACCACAACAGAGTCAGAAAACAACCACTGAGACGCGGAGACGCAAGGAAAATTTCCCCAGAGATCTTCTCTTTCCTTTCTGCTCCCTGTCACTTGGTACTCAATCACAAAGGATTCATCTATCTTCCGGGAAGGCCCACTGTTATTTCTGGCAGGGTCTGCCTGTCTGGTGCCACATACAGAGTTCCACCCAGACGGATACCTTTGCCAGAGAAAGTGACATAAACACAGGGTAGCACACACGGAGCATGCACAATGACGTCGCTTTCGGGGTGAAAGAGCACGATTCCCCCGAGGTTTCGCCACTCATTTAGCGTTGCGGCGTAACCTCCTAATCCCAAATGCCTTGGGCTAGTGTGAACCTTGCTTCACTGCGGCTCCACTTGTTCTAGAATCTGTTTAGAATGTAGCATTGCACAAATGCCCAAAAGGATGACAAATAATGGGCTAGTTTCATCCTGTTGACTACTTGTAAGAATGTTTCCGCTATTCCGTTAGGGGTTACAGTTGATAATTACCGCTTTTCCACTTCCACAGAGGAATAGCGTGAAAAATATGTTTGTGATGGAGGAAGTCGACTAGATAGCTACAACTTCAGACTTAGAGAGAGTGCAGTTCCCTCATTGTCGATTCTCATTTTCCGACGCAGAGAGGTTGTTTACACACCATCACAAGGCTAGAATAATCTTTCGCAACAAAGATACAAGTTTCTGCAACCTTGTGTGGTCGCAGCCAGCTACAAATTGGAATTTGACGCGCAAAGAGCACGCAAACAATCGCTGTCTCAGCGCGCTGTGCCCTGATTCCAAAGCCTATGGTATAGTGATCCAGTAAAGGTCGCACTTAGCGGGCAAACGCGGTCGTAACTCCATATCAGTGAAGTGTATACTCTTAATAGCTCAGGGGACATTTCTAGAAGACAGTAATAGCTCTTTCTCCAGCACAGAAGTTTTATAAGGAAGTACAACCCACAATATGCCAACTTACAAGCTGTACTATTTCGATCGGCGAGGCCGGGGGGAGCCCATTCGAATGATCTTCGCTCAGGCGGGCGTCGCTTTCGAGGACAGGAGAATCGCCAAGGCGGACTGGCCCGAGTTGAAGAAGGATCGAGACAGTGAGTGAAAGTGGGGTGTTCTTATATGCGAGTGAGCAGGAGGTTTAGGAGTTTTCTAGCGCTTGTTTCGCCCGGCCTCAGCCGGGCGAACCCCTACGAGAGCTTTTCGTGCGTGCGTGCGTGCGTGCGTGCGTGCGTGCGTGCGTGCGTGCGTGCGTGCGTGCGTGCGTGCGTGCGTGCGTCCGTCCGTTCGTCACGCTCTCAGATCTCGGCGTTGGTAAGTCGTAGGAAGGAGATCTTGGACTTTATGGATAGGTCTCGACTCACTGAGAATTGCGCTAAGAGGTTTCGAAATTCAAAAGTTTGAATTACGCGCGCTACAGTAACCCGAAGGTCAAAACTGAAAACGGCTCTAACTCGTTCGTCTTACGTCGTAGAGCGGCGTGCGATAGCTCAACTAAAAGGTCTCGACGTGCTCTTTCGTTTGGCATTAACAATTTTCTTAATTACGCAAACACGCAACACGAAAAGCGGCATTCTCGCGTTTTTAACGCATAAATCGCTCTAACTTGCTCAGCGTGCGTCGTAGAGAGACGATCTTGAGTTGGTTGGATAGCTCTCGACTCGCTGATCATTTGTTCTTCTATTGGTCGAAACTCAAAAGTTTGAATTTCGCGAGCTACAGTAATCCAAACGCATAAAACACAAAACTCCTCTAACTCGGTCGTCTTACGCTGTAGAGAGACGATCTTGAGTTCATTGGATAGGTTTCCGCACACTGATCATTCCGCTAAGAGACTTCGATATTCAAAAGTTTGAATTGCGCGCGCTACAGTAATCCGATAGTCCAAAAGGCAAAACGGCTCTAACACGCTCGTCTTACGTCTTAGAGCGACGTGCGATAGGTGAACTAAAAGGTCTCGTCGTGCTCTTTCACTTGGCAGTAAAAATTTTCTTAATTACGCAAACACGCACTGCGAAAAGCGACATTCTCGCGTTTTTAACACAGAAGTCGCTCTAACTCGCTCAACGTGCGTCGTAGAGAGACGTTCTTGAGTTTGTTGGATAGCTCTCGGCTCACTGATCATTTGTTCTTCGATTGGTCGGAACTCAAAGGTTTGAATATCGCGAGCTACAGTAACCCAAGGGTTCTACGTCGTAGAGAGGCGTGCGATAGCTCGCTTAAAAGATCGCGACGTGCTCTTATATGACACGATAAATTTTTTATTCAATTGGTAAATTACGTACTGAGGAACTTGAAATTTTCGTAGGAAAGTCGTAGAGATACGATCTTGGGTTCATTCGATAGGTCTCGACTCACTGATAATGCGCTAAGAGGAGTTGCGACTCAAAAATTTGAATTACGCGTGCTACAGTAATCCGAAGATCCAAAACGCAAAGCGGCTTATAACTCGCCCGTCTTATGTCGTAGAGCCACAATCGACACGTCATTTGAATGGTCTGAACGTGCTCTGTCATGCGACTGCATAAACCTTTCCAATTAGTAAAATACGCACTCTGGAAATCGACATTCGCTTGACGTTTTGAGCACTATAAGGACTCTAACTCGCTCGTCTTGCGCTGTCGAGCGGCATTCGTTTTATCATTTGAAACCTTACGTTGAGGCTGTTGTTGAACACTCATTCCTAAAGAAATACTTTTGTTTTTTAACTCTTGCTTTACAAACAATTTTGTCTACTAAAAAATTAATCCCGGGCGATCCCAATGTTGCCTTGCAACAACCACTCAGAAATGCGTGTGTCTTGCTCAAAAAATCAATCCCGGGCGATCCCAATGTTGCCCTGCAAGAACCCCTCAGAAAGGAGCGTGTCAGAAGTAGCGCATGAATAGTGGACTCCGGGCGGGCGCACATCATATCGGAAAGGCTTCGAAACACTTCACAAAAGTATCCACTCTTTTACTCTTCCACTTTAAAACACTCACAAACCACTCTGTATTAATAAAACAACTCAACTTTTTTAAAACAGCTTGTTTTGTTAGACAAATGAATGATCAGCTGAGCGCTGTCTCCGCTGCGCTACAATTGCTATAAGGCGCACCAAGTCTATGAGGAGTTCCCAAGCTGAGCCTAGAGTCGTCTTTCCTAGCGCATTTGGAGCAGTTTCAGTTTTTCGATACGTATGTAATGTACATACAATACGTACCTAATGGCTCCCGCATCTCTCACTGGCGACGCCAACTTGCCACCTAAAACAGCACTCGCGCTTCATCGGCGCCCTTCGGCCAAATGCCAGTGTTGCATATCGACGACTCGACCGTCATCGCTCAGAGCAGGGCCATCGCCAGACTGCTTGGGAGCAGATTCGGTCCGGACGCGAATAGCGGATACTGTAGCACCCTGTTTTGAATACGAGCATTCAAATTCGTCAGGCCTGGCGGGTAGTACCGACGTGGAGAGCGCCCAGATGGACGCGTTCGGCGACGCTCTAGAGGAGTTGATTTGGACCACGAAATTTTGGGTGCGAGAGGCGGTGTGGAAACAGGACGCCGAGGCGGCTGTGGGTATAAAAGACCGCACTTTGACAGCATATGACTCACCGATGCCTCGTCCGATTTTGCCGATATCTTAACATTTTATTACAAACACTTCAACACTGACGTGTTCGAAATTTCATACCTATCGATGGTTGCAATGATGAGCTAGGGATAGAGTCGATAGAGTAATCGGCGAATGCAATTTGTTCCAAATACCGTAAATTCTCCAATAAGCGCCCCCCCCCCCCCTTTTAATGAGCGCCCACCTTTGGTACAGAAGTACCAGTATCCGTACTGTGTGACGATAGGTTTCTTTGCCACACTGCTGAGTTGAAGTGCTGTGAGCAACCTGTGAAAATTCCAGCAAAATCGTGCGATCGGTGGATGCCTTGCTCTCAGACAAGAGCGTCCACCAAACTCATTGCATGTCTGTGTGACAGCACTTGATTAAACATACCATTCAATAGTATTAATTCATTCTGTTTGCCCAGGCGAAAGCCAAGAAGGAGATGGAAGAAGCGGGAGCTGCCAAGAGACTGCTAGACGCTTTCGAAAGGCAACTCGGCTCCAATCCTAGCGGCTGGCTCGTTGGCAAAAATGTACATAGCATTCCGATTTTTCCTCAATTGTAGTGTAACATTTTCACTTTTTGGCATTTTGAGCAACTTCAGGTCGGCTGGGTGGACTTCCTGGTGGCAGAGAGGCTGCAACTGCTGCAAGACAAATTAGATGCCGAGTTTCTGAAGGGCTATCCGGCGCTCGAACAGCACATTCAAAAGGTCTACGAATTGCCAAACGTCAAGGCGTACCTGGCGAAAAGGAGCGACACCCGTTTCTGATCGAAGCGCCACCGTTCTGCATTGATTTCGAAGGCTCAGTTTGACTTAAAAGACGCGATTGTTGCTCTGACACAAGCAAAATATTCGCAGTATTGGGCACAGAATCACAGATTGAGAAAGTTGGAGAACTGTGAGTGTGGGGAGCAAACAGGCAGCCGGGGGGGGGGGGGGGGGGGCTCCCCCCAATCGAGATAATATAGCCTGTGTAATTGTTGCAATTCGTGCGCAAACAAACCGATTTCATACGAATTCGAGCGAATAAGCCCACATAATTTGTGCGCTACAACGTTCGACAAGATGCTTAGTGCTTCTGCTGCACTCAATTGTGAATGTTATGGCCATTGGCCGCATGTCTAAACGCTTTTCATGCTGAAAAGTCGCTTCCGGTCGTTCGCTCGCAAAAGCCTTGTTCAATGGAAGGGTTTTCACGTGGGTCGACGTCGTCGTCGTTCGCGCATGAATGCCGTCTGGCCGCCCAATAATTGACGCTGACACTTTGCGCCGCTGAGTAGCCATAGGAGCCGCGCGTACACAGAGCAACCAACGCCACAGCGCGGACGGACGGACGCGCTGTTTGTGTCTGTAGACGCACGTACGTACGCCAGTCAAGTAGACAGGCAAGCAAACCGTGAATTGAGCTCACAACACCATAATTTTCACCATTTCGACCTCGATTTGCTTCCAAAATGCCTCTCTGCGGCTCGTCCAAAACGCCTAAGAATGGCAGTAGCACCAACTCAAAAGGCGGCGGCGGCAAGTACAAGTTGACGTACTTCAACCTACGAGCGAGGGGCGAAGTTATACGGTTCATCCTGCACTACGCGGGGGCCGATTTCGAAGACGATAGGGTGGAATTCGCTGATTGGCCGGCTCTCAAATCCGGACAGCCGGAAAGTGGGTTGCGCTCCTAATTGTTCTGTGATGAATCTCGCGCTATGTCGCACAGGCACTAAATTGGCTCTGTTTGACAGCAGAATACGTACAGATCTACATACAACTACACTTCAGTTGGTTCTGCCTTGTTGGTTGACCACATTTCTAGTGTTGTACAGTACGTAGAACGTGCAAACCTCGGAAACGCGCTGAATTTGAGTCGCTCCTCTCGAAATATTTGTTAGATACTGTAGGCGTGTAGTTACCCCTACACCAACCCTTTTGTCGGTTAACCTCTGAATATCACGAACGGTTTGAAGTGCTACGCAAAACTCAAACTCACCTAAAACCCAAAACTTCAGAATTTCCCTGGGGCAACATGCCAGTGCTGACGCTGTCCGACGGCACGCGGCTGGGCCAGGCCCGGGCCGTCTCAAGGTTCCTCGCCAGGAAATACGGTAGCCAGAAGCCTTAAAGAAATGAAAAAATCGATGAAAAATTATCTCAAAACTCGAGGTCTCGCGGGCGAAAACGAGCTCGAATCGGCCCAAATCGACGCCGTCGCCGACGCTTTGGAGGACCTCGTGCTGACCATCTCGCCCTGGATGCAGACCCTGGCCAGGGACCCCGACGCGGCCGTGGGTTACGCGGCTATAGCGGCTCCAGGGGGGAGGGGGGGGGGGGGTGACTGTGGGTCCACTCCCCACCCCCGGTTCGCCCTCCCGTGAAGAAAAGTGTATGCGGTGGCGCAAAAAATGTTCACCTGCGGCGCTATTTTGGAGCAAGTTTCTGACACAAGAAATGGAAATTGGCACAAACTTTCACATGCGGCGCTATTTTACGACAGTTTTGCAAGAGAAGAGACCAAATTTGGCGAACTTTTTGCCTGCGGAGCATTTTAAAGCTATTTCGCAACTTTGCAGGTGAATATTCGCAGATTTTTGCCTGCGGCGCAAAAAAAATTATTCACTTTTCCCCCGGGTGGCCTCAAAAAGTTACTGCGCTCCCCCCCCCCCCCCCCCCCCTTAACAAATTCTGAATCCGTCACTAGGTAGTTGTTGGAATTGAAATGTTGTGAATTGTAACGCGTCGGCATTGCAGATTGAGATAAGAGCGAAGCTCGACGACACGCTGGACAGATTTCTGGGCAAGTTCGAGGATATTCTCCAGAAGAACGGATCGGGATGGCTGGTGGGACAGAAAGTAAGCGAATTTAGAAAGCATGCGTTACAGTATCCCGTCGCGTCGCGCCAGTGCATGCCATACTCGAGTACCGTGTTTTCTGCTGTATGCTGACGCTTGGACTCCCTGGGTTAGAGATGGACTCACGAGCCAGTGCGTTCGTGCGTTGTGTGCGTGCGTGCGTGCGTGCGTGCGTGCGTGCGTGCGTGCGTGCGTGCGTGCGTGCGTGCGTGCGTGCGTGCGTGCGTGCGTGCGTGCGTGCGTGCGTGCGTGCGTGCGTGCGTGCGTGCGTGCGTGCGTGCGTGCGTGCGTGCGTGCGTGCGAGCGTGCGTGTGCGCGTGTGGTGCGCGTGCGTGTGCGCGTGTGTGCGCGCGCTCGTGTGTGAGTGAGCTACCGTACTATTGCAGGTCAGCTGGGTGGACTTCTCCATGGCCAGCTGGATGTACACTCTGCGCGAGATGGACCCCAACCTGATGGAGGACTACCCCAAAGTTTGTGCTCTGGTCGACAAAGTTCACCAGCTCCCACAACTGCAGAAGTACCTGGCCTCGCGACCGCGCACCATGGGCTGACAACATGCAACATTGGGCTGTCGTAGAAAATACCACTGTGTGATTGATGCAGCCGCACACCAGAGCCTGCACACGTCCCGCTATGTCCAAATTTCGGGCCCAGCCTGATGTTATTGCGTCGCATATGGCGTTGGATATTCATTTATTGTAGCGCCTGCACGGAGTTACAGAGAGAGACAGAGCTTGGTATTGGTACAACGGCACTACGCGGACTTGGCTAAGGCCCACTCTTCTTTTCTTGTATTGTGTTCCCGAAGGCGTAATGTGTTGTCGTGTTTCGTTTTGTCGTCACTAATTATAGTATGAAACTACAGGGTGTCTGTCCTCTAACGCGTCCGATTTAAACTGTGAATTTCTTGGATTGCCAATGACCGAAACCGAACATAGCCAACTTTTTGGCACTCCTCTCCTCCAAAAGGTTCCAAAAGTGGTTTTAAACGATTCTACGTTTAAATCTGGCCCAGAAAAGTGTTTTGAGAAATTTTCGCAGCAACAGTATCCCTGCCGCGTCAGTTTTGATTTTTTTGTGTCGGGACGACTTTCGCGATATTATGCTCGATTACGAGGTTTTCGAGGGCGCTGATTACGAATTTGGCATTTGTTTAGCGTTTAGATAATGTTTGAACATAGTTATGACGAATTTGCATGCTACTGTACCCCAACTGTAGAATGTTGGCTCCGGGAGTACATAGGAAATCAGGGGTGTTGTATGTATGTCGATTTCGGGGTTTTATTAGGTGCCGATCACGAATTCGGCATTACTTTTGCCATTTGATGTGCCAGGGGGCCACAACAGCAGAGGAGTGACTAGGGGGAGGAGTTCAATTTTGTGGAGTATACTCCGTCCCCCGGACGACTTGCCTAATTTTTTCGCCGCGCCCCAGCGCGGCGAGTAGGTATATATACATACGGACGCTATTGTCTGTGTATGTGTGTGTGTTTGTGTGTGCGGTCTAACTAAACATGACGGTTAGTGCCACCCAATGGAGTCGAATGCGCTGAGTAACGTGCCGTTGTCCGTTTCTGTTGCTAATTTCGCTATTTCGAGATATTTACAATTAAAATATAAAAATGTCAACAAGCTCCGGTATTAAAAAGTTGAGTTTGTATTCTGACTGACATTGCATAGAGTTGCGTCCTTTCTGTAGAGAGTGCGAGAGCTCATCGCCCGTATTGCTCCGCTTCACGAGCTCCCCCTTCGCAAGAGGGTATTGCTTAGCAATATTGATATCGCCCGGGATTTTGGTTTTTAGAGCAAGAAAATCCCTCTTTTGAGCAACGCTTTTAAAAAACTGACAAAAACTTGTCAAAGTTTTGACAAACATATGGCAGAGCACAAAAGAACGCACTATGAGCAATCAAGCCGTGTCGTACTTCTGTCCATGGAGCAAAACGAAGTTTATTTTTTCGCCCGGCCTCAGCCGGGCGAACCCCTACGAGAGCTTTTCGTGCGTGCGTGCGTCCGTTCGTTCGTGCGGAACGCTCTCATATCTCGGCGTTGGTAAGTCGTAGGAAGGCGATCTTGGGCTTTGTGGATAGGTCTCGACTCACTGAGAATTGCGCTAAGAGGTTTCGAAATTCAAAAGTTTGAATTACGCGCGCTACAGTAACCGGAAGGTCAAAACTGAAAAAGGCTCTAACTCGCTCGTCTTACGTCGTAGAGCGGCGCGCGATAGGTTAACTAAAAGGTCTCGACGTGCGCTTTCGTTTGGCATTAAAAGTTTTGTTAATTACGCAAACACGCAACACGAAAAGCGACATTCTCGCGTTTCTAAGGCAAAAATCGCTCTAACTCGCTCAGCGTGCGTCGTAGGGACACGATCTTGGGTTGGTTGAATAGCTCTCGACTCACTGATCATTTGTTCTTCTATTGGTCGAAACTCAAAAGTTTGAATTTCGAGAGCTACAGTAACCCAAAGGTTTAAAAAGCGATATTTGTCTAACTCGCTCGTCTTCCGTCATAGAGAGACGGTATTGAGTTCGTTGAATAGGTTTCGGCACGCTGATAATTCCGTTAAGAGGAGTCGAAATTCAAAAGTTTGAATTGCGCGCGCTACAGTAACACAAAGGTCCAAAACGCAAAACGGCTCTAACACGCTCGTCTTACGTTATAGGGCGGCGTGCGATAGGTCAACTAAAAGGTCTCGACGTGCTCTTTCACTTGGCGTAGAAATTTTGTTAATTACGCAAACACGCACCACGAAAAGCGACATTCTCGCGTTTTTAGCATAGAAATCGCTCTAACTCGCTCAGCGTGCGTCGTAGAGAGACGATCTTAGTTGCTGGATAGATCTTGACTCACTGATCATTTGTTTTTCTATTGGTCGAAACTCAAAAGTATGAATATCGCGAGCTACAGTAACCCAAAGGTTCAAACAGCAAATCAGCCCTAACTCGCTCGTCTTACGTTGTAGAGCGGCATTCGTTCGACCGTTTGAAAGCATTCCTAAAGAAATAGTTTTGTTTTTTTTAATCCTTGTCTTACGAACAACTTTGTCTGCGAAAAAAATTAATCCCGGGCGATCCCAATGTTGCCTTGCAACAACCACTCAGAAATGCGTGTGTCTTGCTCAAAAAATTAATCCCGGGCGATCCCAATGTTGCCCTGCAAGAACCGCTCAGAAAGCAGCGTGTCAGAAGTAGCGCATGAATAGTGGACTCCGGGCGGGCGCGCGTCATATCGGAAAGGCTTCGAAATACTTTACAAAAGTATCCACTCTTTTACTCTTCCACTTTAAAAGACTCACAAACCACTCTGTATTAATAAAACAACTCAACTTTTTTAAAACAGCTTGTTCTTGGCGCGTGTAGTACGTAGCGAGCCTTGGAATGACGTGCCGAGTGTCGCTCTAATCCCAACATGAGCAATTCAGAAAGTTCCAGAGTAAAACTCAAAACTATTGTTTTTGTGGTGCTTGTTTTAGTTAATTACAAAATGTTTGCTGACACATGAAAGAGAACGCCGAGAGCTTAAAATTAATGTGTCGATTGCCGCTCTATGACGTAACATGAGCAAGTTAAGCAAGTTAAAGCCGTTTTGTGCTTTTACACCTTTGAGTTACTGTAACTCACGAAATTCAAATTTTCAAGTTTCGCAAATAATCCGTGAGTCGTTAGCTATCCACTGAGCTCGAGATCGTCTCTCTACGACGCAAATCAAGCGAGTTAGAGCGATTTTAGTGTTCAAATCTCGAGAATGGCGTTTCCCGTGGTGCGTATTTGCGCAGTGTTAAAAATTGTTGCTGCCGCATGAAAGAACACGTCGAGAGCTTTCACCTGACGTGTCGATCGCCGCTCTACGACGTAAACGAGCGAGTTAGAGCCGTTTTGCGTTTTCGGACATTTGGGTTACTGTAACTCGCGAAATTTAAACTTTGAGTTTCGACCAATGGGAGAACAAATGATCAATGAGTCCAGAGCTATCCAAGGTGCTCAAGATCACCTCTCTACGACGCAAGACAGACGAGTTAGAGCCGTTTTTCGTTTTAAACCTTCGGGTTACTGTAACTCGCGAAATTCAAATTTTTGAGTTTCGACCAATGGGAGAACAAATGATCAGCGAGCCGAGAGCTATCCACTGACCTCGAGATTGTCTCTCTACGACGCAAGTTTAGCGAGTTAGAGCGATTTTAGCGTCAAAATGTCGATAATGGCGTTTTCGGCGGTGCGTGTTTGCGTAATTGAAACAACTTTTGCAGTCACATGAAAGAACGCGTCGTGAGCTTTCATCTGACGTGTCGATTGCCGCTCTACGACGTAACACGAGCGAGCTAGAGCCGTTTTGCGCTTTGACCTTCAGGGTACTGTAGCGCGCGCAATTCAAACTTTTGAATCTCGACTTCTATTAGCGGAATGATCAGTGAGTCGAGATCTATCCATAGAGCCGAAGACCGTCTCTCTACGACTTTCCAGCGCTGAGATCCGAGAGCGTAACGCACGTACGTACGCACGTACGTACGCACGTACGCACGCACGCCGAGGATTGGGTGGAAATTGTTCCGACGTTGAAATTGTTCCGACAGGGCAGTGTGGAAAATGTTCCGACGTTTGTGAAATTGTTCCGACGCCAGTTGAAATTGTTCCGACACCACCTAGGATGATTCACAAAGACTGCAGAACTGTTAGTGAGTGGTGCAATTATGCACTTGCAACTCAGACTCATTGTTCGACATGATGACCGACAAAAGCTGAAACTAGTTACAATTTCACTTGTAATCAGTTAATCAAAACTAAAACAGATTTTAAACTCAGCGGCCAGCATAACCGGAACTGACACTGAAACTTTGCAACTGAGCGTCTTTGTGATTTGTAGTGGCATTCTGGAGATTCGATCACTAAAACTCAGTTTCAGTTGCTGAAACTGAACCCCAAGAACTGTCCTCAAACTGAGAAAAAGTGAAACTCCGCCGGCAGCATCATCTTAATTAACCGAAGTACATCACGTCCCGCCGACATTATAATCTCGCAGCAACAGTCGCTTTATCTTGCGTGGCTAAACACTAGCGGTCAATTTGCTGATCATTGGTTGAACGAGCATTTGATTTGGTCCAATTGACAGGGAAGTCCAGTCCAATCGACTGCGCGCTACCAATCTTGCAGACACTGTAGGCGCGAACTTGCTGAGGTAACTGGTCGAAGAATTCTTTAGGTAAATTAACTGTTCGATCAATGGAAATGAATGGGGACTATCTCGCCCTAACACAACGATCAATCGGTTGCAGCACCAGTTTGTGCCTCGCATGCTTGCTATGCGTCACATCAGTGCAAAGGAAAGAACAATACACCCGTCGGAACAATTTCAACAGATGTCGGAACAATTTCAACGGGTGTCGGAACAATTTCCACATTGCTGTCGGAACAATTTCCACTCTCCCAAATTAGGGATATTTTCAAGGGTTTTGTCAAAATTTCCAAATTTCGACAATTTGAAACAGCTTAAATTTCAAAACTTCTTTGCACGGATGTATCGAGCATAGTCTGCCAAGTATTCATCAAATAGTTTCAGATTTTATAATTAACGAAATTAGGGATATTTTCAAGGTTTTTGTCAAAATTCCCAAATTTTGACAAATTCAAACAGCTTAAATTTCAAAACTTCTTTGCACGGATGTATCGAGCATAGTCTGCCAAGTATTTAGCAAATAGTTTCAGCGAATATAATTAACGAAATTTAGGATATTTTTAAGGATTTTGTTAAAATCCACAAATTTCGACAATTTCAAACAGCTTAAATTTCAAAATTTCTTTTCACGGATGTGTCGAGCATAGTCTGCCAAGTATTCATCAAATAGTTTCAGATTTTATAATTAACGAAATTAGGCATATTTTCAAGGGTATTGTCTAAAATCCCAAATTTTGACAAATTCAAACAGCTTAAATTTCAAATTTTCTTTGCACGAATGTATCGAGCATAGTCTGCCAAGTCTTTAGCAATTAGTTCTATATATTATAATTAACGAATTTAGGGATATTTTCAAGGTTTTTCTCAAAATTGCCAAATTTCGACAATTTCAAACAACTTAAATTTCAAAGATCTTTGCATGGATGTATCGGGCGAAGTATGTCAAGTAATTATGAATGAGTTTCAGATTTTAGAATTCAATAAATTAGGGATATTTTCAAGGGCTTTGTCAAATATGGCAGATTTCAGCATTTTCAAATGGCTAAAACTTAGCAATATTTTTCCACGGATGTGTCCGGCAACGTATGTTTTTGCCACCTATTTAATCGAAAACGAAACGCAGCAAGTTTGTTCACTGTGCGGTTCTGCAATCTACAGAAACGGTACCGTCACTGTCCGCATTTGTGACCCAAAAGAAAAGGGCGTCGTCCCATTTAGACCCTCTTCATTCCAAAGTGAACCTGCGGCGAACATTCCTGATCCATTCATGGATCAGTACCCACAAATGCGCCTTATAGCCATCGATTGCCCGACAATGGCACAAACTTTCTTTGGAATCTCGAGGTAACTGCGGCGATACTCCCCGAAGAAATGCTCAACTTACTATTCTGACACACTATTGAATAGTATACTCCTCAAATGCACGACACACTATACAATGCCAATCAACCATCATCGGGTACCCAGTTTTTACTCTAAGCTTGTTTATTCGATAGGTCTCTGGAAGCCTCAGGGTGGATCGAAGGTCTCGACTTCCGTCCGCGACCAGATTTTTGGCAAGTTGCCAAAAACTCGGTTTTTCGGCCTCCGACGAACTTTGGACGCTTAGAATAGTGTTCTGGCAGATCGGAGCGAGACGAGCTTTGGACCGAATATGTAAAAGACATTGGGCTATCTAATGGTGGGGGCGCCGTCGGGCTGGGTACGGGCCTGCCCGGGCTGGGTAGCAAAAACCGAGTTTTTCGACCCAAAAATAGGGTTCGCGACCCAGGCTGTAAGTGTTTTATTTTTGAAGTAAGACTTGTAGTTGTTTGGTGATTGGCGTATCTCAGATAGTCAATTAGCGAGCCATAACACGTTACCCTAGCTACTACCTTTCGCAAGAACGAGGCTGAAAACCTTGCGATTTGAAGAAGATTGCTGAATTTTTCGAGTGTTTTTGTTTAATATCTCGGGAACCTCTCGACCGATTTGGCTGAAATTTTAGCACAATACTTCTTGTTACTATGAACAACTATGGTGAAAATTTCAGCCCGATCGGTTAAGTCTACATAAATGACGTAGTACTAACCCCTAGTACCTGGGGGCGCACTGGCCTCCGGCTGAACAAATTGGGTTGAGCGCTGACGCGCTCAACCCGATTGGTTGGCGGGAACGACGAGTCTGGGCTCTACCGCGTTGCCCGAAAACTCCACACACATCGGCGCTGATATCTTTGCTTCGAAGTAGAACCTAATTGGAGAGGGTACTGTATGATCATGATGTAGGCATAGCCGTTCGCTGAGGCGCGATAAGATCTGGGCTGAGCAGGGCAACGCTGCGCCGCCTGGTCGCTTGGCCTATTGGTGCGCATCTTTCTTCACCATTGGTGCGCAGCTGCGCACAGCGTGCGGGCGCGCACAGCACGGCAAGCGGCCAGTGGTAGCGTAGCGTCCTACTGGCGGCGGGGCGCGAGCGACTAGAGCGCGGCGTCTAAAGATCGCGTCCCAGTTTGTCGTCGTGCAGTCGTGTGTGTTTGTGCCGTGTGGTGCACGTCCGTGGCCAGTTTTAGCGACCGAAACTCAGCTAATTCTTGTCGTCGGCGATCTTTTTCTTGCAAAACGGAGAATTAGCTTCTGTTCTACATTTTCGAGAAGCTTTTCGCCGTCCCCACTTCGGTCTCTCTCCACTCGGTTCGCGGCAGGGCATGGATTTCCAAAGAAGTCTGACCATCGCCCTGCCGAGAGGCCCCAGGCGCTTCAGCGTCCTGCTCGCCCCACTGCTGGAAAACGAAATCAGCTTCAGAGTGGCTGCCAAGGTGGGAATTGTGTACATACCTGTAACGCGCCCCCTCGGGGAGGGGGGCGGGGGTAATCCGGATTTTAGGGGGGGGGGGGGGGTGGTGGGGGGGGGGGGGGGTCTAAAACCGAGGAGGGGGGGGGGGGTTTGATGGAAAACACCCTAAATGTAGCGCCGCAGGCGAAAATTTGGCCATATTTAAGCGCCGCAGGCGAAAATTTTCGCAATTTTTGGGAGGGGGGTCTTTCAGGCTGGGTAGGGGGGGGGGGGGGGGGGGGGGAATCTCCGGCCAGGGGGTTCCTCCCCCCCCCCCCCCCCCCCCCCCCAGCGTTACAGGTATGATTGTCTATCTTTAGTGTGTCACTCGTTTAATGAAGCCTCTCGTGCAACCTGAGGCAAAAGTAGACTTCACTTCTCAGAGCCGACATTCCACCGAGGCGCAGAAAATCGGCTTCACTACCACCGATCCAACTTCACTTGGCAGCGGCCTGTCAGAGCCAGTGACCATGCAAACATTAGGAGACCTGCTCCTGTTCGACATGGTGGCTTTTGCCCCCGGGGATAAGGTGGCAGTGCGCCACGACCAGGGTATGGTACAGTACAATGCAAATTGGTCATTTGTGGCTGTGGGTGCGTCGGCACTTTTTGGCACTCCTCCCCTCCAAAAGGGAGGAGTGCTATAGTGATGGTGCGGATTCTCTGTAAATTCAAACGTTCATAAGTCGGGCTAGAGTTGGCCGATCGGGGCGGATTTTTTTTTATTCGATAGGTCTCTGGATAGAAAAACCTGCATCGAAGGTCTCGACTTCCGTGCGGGACCCGATTTTTGGCAAGTTGCCAAAAACCCAGTTTTTCGGCCTTCGACGGACTTTGGACGCTTAGAATAGTGTTCTGGTAGAACGGAAGGAGACGAGCTTGGGGCCGAACATGTAAAAGACATTGGGCTATCCGACGGTAGGGGCGCCGCCGGACTTGGCCTGGGTATGCCCGGGCCGGGTAGCAAAAACCGGGTTTTTCGACCCAAAAGTAAGGGTTCATGGTCAGGTCGTGGTTTCTTTGTTTTTAAAGCCAACCTGAAGCTACTTGTCGTAGCTGAAGAACTTGAATAGCTCTATCCAGAATCGGTTTTAGAAATGTGATCGGATGTGGCATCAGCCGGGAAATTCGCCCAGAAGTTGGGTCCTGGGTCTCCAGGGAAAAATTTGGCAGGTGTAACTTTTGAGAGGGTGGTCGTATTGAGATGGTACAAACACCATTCGATAGAGCTCGGCGAGCTCTATAACTTTGTAGTAGGTCAGTTGTTTCGAAGTCACCAAACTTCGGGCGAAAATTTGAAAATTCGATTTTTTGGTCAAAATTCAAAAGTTCTGCCAATCCCATTTTTTGCTGCGTGGATCGATTGCGACGACGTTCACAGGGTTTTTGAGGCTTACAAGTATCTTCACTGTGGCAAAATATCAGCTTTGAGCTGGATCAATTTCTGGGCAAAATTTCAATTTTTTGGATGAATTTTCAGTATTTCGGTGCAAAGTGGGACCAGTTGAGATATTTCGGTGTCAATTGGATTCTCACGTGATAGAGCATCTAAAGATACGTTGTTTATATTCTAAACACTTTTCCCCTCCGACGCGTATTTTGGCGGGAAATTTGAATTCAAAATTTTGGCTGCCTGGGTTGCTGGAGGCACCTGTGTAGGTACTCGATTCGAACTTTTCGGGGTCGCTGATCACGAATTTGACATTGATTTTTTGTTTTGGAGACATTTGTGACCATCTTTGAAGAGTTTGCATGCCACCATACCCTCAAGTGCAAACTTGGTTTGGTGGGTTCAGCCTAAGCTTGGCGTATTATATGTCGAATGTGGGGTTTTAGAGGGTTGCGATTCCGAATTTGAGATTAGTTTTGCGATCGGGGTGGTTAGGAGGCCGTACTACTGACCAGTCTCATTGGTTGCTTGGTATCCTGCTTCGTCAGGCCACTTTACCTCCCAAAGTTCTTCTGAATTAGGGGAGGAGTGCCCCGCGGGGCTTTGCCCCCGTCTACTAATCTTGTTGGTTCTACAATCTACAGACATTCTACAATCTACACGATGGATTCGACTTATGCTATGGTGTGGGCTTTGGCTATGGCTTAGGCGAACGCTTGTCGTTTGCAGTGTGAATTTAGTCAAAATTGAGGGCTTGATGGTATGTAAGCTGTTGTGATACCTGTGTGTCACAGTTCTATTAGGCTATGGCGTAGGCTATGGCTTAAGCTCAGGCAGTCGATGCTTACAAGTTTGAATCACGACGCTACCGCCCCTACTGCTCGCGTCGAAAAAGTGTGGACGTGTCGTATCCTTGGCAGATTGAAGTGTGGCGTGTTACGTATAAGGCATGAGTCCTGACCACTGGTTTCAGGCGTTCTAACCCTGAAGGTCAACGGGCTCTCTGCCTGCGAGTTCATGCTGCAGACCTGCGAAAGGAGGCCCTTCTACCTCCTCGTTGGGGTCGACGATCCACAAATGCAGCTGGCGCCGCAACGTGGGTGGTCGCGTGGCGCGTCTGCCAATGCTCGCATGCCAATTTCTATGGTCAACCTTTTCAGACCAACCCAACAACCAAGTCTCTCTGCCGCCCACGCCTCCGTCGCCACCCATCAGCCCGCCAGTTCCCAGACAGGCTCGGAGACGAAACGCGCCCACGCGCCACATCACCACTGGACGCACCACTGAAGCCAGCGCCAGGCGACCACCGGCCAGGGAACTGCTGCCACAAGATTCTGCCACCCCTCTGCCAGTCTCTGCCACCGCTCCAGCGGCCCTGCCACCCATGGAAGTGGAGGAGGGCAGCACCGTTCGCCTCTGCGCCATCTGCCAAGACGAGGAGGCAGCCATCATGGCCATACCGTGCGGACACGTCAATGCCTGCCACCAGTGCTGGCAGGAGTACGAGCAAAGGCAGAAGGCCAAGAAGCCAGACAAGCTCCTCGACTGCCTCGTCTGCCGCAAGCCAGTGGCCCGCACCATAGAGCTGCCCACTGGCAGAACTCTGGGTCTGAGGAATTGCCTCAGCTGCCAAGGTGCCCTCTGCCTGGATTCGGTGGCCATTGCCACGCCCTGTGGCCACGCGATGGCCTGCTTCGACTGCGTCGACGAGCTCAATGGCAGGAGGAAGAGAGGCGTCGGTAAGAGTGCCTCAACGCAATTCAGCGATTGTTTTTCGGCGAAAACCAAAACTTTACTTAATGCCAATTGTGTTTTAGCGCCCGCCTGCTGTCCCTGTGGCACACTGGCTCGCAGAGTCTACAAGGCCCACTTCGTTTGAAGACAACATTTGCCTCGAGGGCACGAACGAGCTCAACTAACAATTCACATGTAGTTTTGCCTTTTGAAAGCAGCGCAATTTGGCGATTTCTGTGCAGTGTGGAAGAAATTGAGCCGCCCTTTCTCTTTCTCATCTATCGATGGAGATGTTGGTGTTACTGGTGTACTGTCCCATGTGTTGCTTTATTCTGGGGATTACTGTAGTGCGACAGTTACATTTTCTGTGACTAATTGTCTTCGCTTAAACGACAGACGCACCAAAGAGTGTCGCGGTGTCGTTTCCTTATAGGTATTAGGTAACGCACTTCTTTCTGTCTAGAATCCCTGAATGAATGGGCGCGTCTAGAACACAGTCGACTTCCTTCCAGCCACGTATCTTTTGATATTGGGGAGCTCGTAGATTTTTTTGGCGTAGCTTTGCAATGCCGGGCCGGGTGTTTAGCCAGAAAGTTGGGTTCGACGCAATCGACAATTATCTGGAGCCACTCAGCTACGTAGATATCTGCCCAGGAGAGCTGAAAGTCTTTAATGGGAACTCTGGTACCTAATTTCCTTTTTCATGTTGTTTTATACATTTGTAATATTACTCGAAATAAATGCATATCAACACAAAATTTAAGGACAACTTGTAGTCGACTGAAATTGCCGCACCTTTGTGCCAACCAAGTAGTCGCCCATGCTTTGACTAAGGAAACCTTCAAAGCGGTCGAGGTTGATTTGTATTACGTCCTGCTCTTTCAGCTTCATTAGCTCCTCTGCCTCAAAAGCGCCGTGTTGTTTTTGGCACATTGCCACAAACACAACAAAAGAACGCCCCGCTTTCTGTTCGTTGCGCTCCACCGCTTTGAACACCGCCCAAGGGTGTATCTTGTCGCTGAAGTCTTCAAAACCATCGACTACGGCGTCAATTTGCGCCGCCTCCAGCTCGGTGCCGCCCGCCATTCCTTGGGTTTGAATCTTTGAATTGGCGGCTACAGTAATCCAATGGTAGAGTGGCGGATAACCTGACCATGCTGTCTGCCCAAATAGCGCAGAATGGCCTTCGTCTGGGAGAGAATAGTTCCATCTTCTAGCTTCAGAACCGGTAGCTGACCAAAGGTAGCGATGCATATAAAAACTCCAAGTTACGAAACTAAAAACTAAACTAAACTAATTTTGGAGTTTTTTACCAACTAGCTGTTAAAAAACTCACAAAAATTAACTAATTTTGGGTTAGTTTTTTAACTGCAGTTAAAAAAGTAACTAGAGCCAGCCAGTTTTTTAACAGTTTTTTAACTATATAGCACTAGAAATGTGCTTTTGACTGATTATGACAATCAGAACTGTCAGTAATTCTCCAAAGTATGTCTGAAACTTCTCTCACTATCACCAAGCCACCTCCGACATAGGCCAAATCGGCCACGCAAATGGTTTTTCAGGAATGACAAGACTCAATTTGCGGACTTTGTGACTGAAGCGCTGCAGTTCAAAAACTAATTTTTAACTGCTCAGTTAAAAAACTAGTTTTTGATTAAAAAATTAACTCAGGTCCAGTTTTTTAACCAGGTAAAAAACAAAAAGTAACTCAGCTCCAGTATTTTAACTAGGTAAAAAACAAAAATTAACTCAGGATTAGTTTTTATATGCATCGCTAACCAAAGGGCGTTTCTGAATGACAACTCGCTCCTCAATACTCAGTTCACCATTCTAGGAATACGTAGTTCGAAAGCAGTCACCGATTTCCTTTCTGAAGCTGGAGTACTTCTCCAGTGCGATTCTCTCATCAATGAACTCGACGCCAGCTTGGTGCAAGAGCACGCGAATGGACTCTCCCCTGCGTCTGAAGTCGAAGTGAATCAAATGGTACTCTGCCATTTTGAAAACTGGGTTGCGCCTGCACTTCTAGTTGTGCGCATGCGCATCTGCTGCGGCCTACATTTCTTCTGGCGAAGTCAATCCTCCTTACTAATCTCGCGATCTCTGTCTGTCTGTCTGTCTGTGAACAAAATATCTCTCGACAGCGGCGACGGATCCCGGACATCTATACACCAAAAGAACCGCCTTCCGCCGGGGACCAGCTGGCCGAAGTTTGGTCTTGGGCCGCCGTCGAAATTCGGTCGAAATTCCGAAAATATCGTTTTTTGGCACATTTTTGGCGCTAACTCTCGACTGCGGCGGCGGATCGCGACGAGCCGTGCATCAACGGAACCGCCGTTCGAAGCTGCACCATCTGGCCCAAGTTTCGTCTTCGGCCGCCGCCTAAATCGTCCGAAATTCGCGATATTCGGGCAAATTTCGGCCGTTTTCGGAAGAACATTCTTCGCAACAACGATTACGATTCTGCCATAGTACGGCTCGCTTCGCTGTGAGACCCAACTTGCGCACCATTTGCTTTACACACTGTGTTCGCTGTGAGACCCAAGTTGATAACAATATGCTTTACACGCTGTCAAAGCACCGTCAACACGGGGTTTCGTCTTCTGACCAAGAACGGCGCATGAGTCACGGGCACAGGCGAAGCGCAAAACGTCGGTTTGTCTTCTGACCAACCAAAACGTCGGTTTGTCTTCTGACCAAGAACGGCGCACGAGTCACGGGCACAGGCGAAGCGCAAAACGTCGCTTTGTCAGGTGCCACTGTCCTGGGCGGTCTCTTTGCTGATTACGGAGAGAGGCGCAGTCGGCGCAAAGCGACATCGAGACCGGCGACCTCCAACCTTTGACAGAAGCTGCAGCGCGTCAGCTGCGCGACATCGGTCCTCTGACTGAAGCTGCAGCGCGTCAGCTTCGCGACATCGGTCTCTGAAGGTGCAGCGCGTCAGGTGAGCGACATCGGTGTTTGAAGCTGCAGCGCATCAGCTGCGCGACATCGATCTCTGAAGCTGCAGGGCGTCAGCTGCGCAACATCGGTGTTTGAAGCTGCAGCGCGTCAGCGGCGCGACATCGGTCTCTGAAGCTGCAGGGCGTCAGCTGCGCGACATCGGTCTCTGAAGCTGCAGCACGTCAGCTGCGCGACATCGCTCTGTGAAGCTGCAGCACGTCAGCTGCGCGTCATCGGTCTCTGAAGCTGCAGCGCGTCAGCTGCGCGACGTCGGCCTCTCAAGCTGCAGCACGTCAGCTGCGCGACATCGGTCTCTAAAGCTGCAGCGCGTCAGCTGAGCGACATCAGTCTCTAAAGCTGCAATGCGTCATCCACGGGCTATAGACCCTAGTAGATTACAATGCAGTAGATGCTCCGACTTTGTTACCGCGTCACAATACGCTCTAAGATGCGTGTGAGTCCAAAAGTGCGCAAGCGCCGCGCACTGCAGGTGCCTGTGCTTTGTAGGTAAGGTAGTCTTGTCAGAAAGTGTCGTGGCTGCGCTGATCGCAATTGTCGGTAGACTGGCGCATTTTAGCGATGGGAACGTGTGTTTTGTTAGTTGCCCACGAGGTACCAAAGACGGTCATTCTATCTGTCATCTGCTACAACCAGTAAGTATGTCTAATCGTCTAGACATAGGCGCAACCACATACCCAATTATGTGGTATCATGTGTCAAACACCTACGGTATGTCTTCTATCATGTCTTTCTAAAGCGCAGTCGGCTTCCTAGTGGCCAAATACTTCTTGATATTGGGCAGCGCGTAGATTTTCTTCACGTAAGTCTGCAATTCCAGGTGCTTGGCCAGTAGATTAGGCTCTACGCAGTCAACCAGTGTCTGCAGCCACTCGGCCACGTAGAGGTCGGCCCAGGAGAGCTGCAATCAATGTGTGGTACTGTAATCTACGGGTGCTGTAGTCTAGAAGATGATGACCAAAGCGACGCACCCTCGTGCCAACGAGGTAGTCGCCCTTGCTTCTCTTGAGGAAGCCCTCGAAGCGGTCCAAATTCGTCGGGATCACGTTCTTTTCATCCAGTTTCTTGAGCTCCTCAGCCTTAAAAAACAACTCGTGCTGCGACATTTTGCAACTACTGTGGCTACTAGCATACCGCCAACATATGACACGTGCGCGGCATTGTCGCCGCATGAGCCACTGCGTTCTCACAATTCCCCCGCCGGATCTGTTCTGTAGATTCCAGAACCGCCAGAATACTGTAGCGCGAGAATTCAAGTATGACTTGGTTTACTACGAGCAACCGGTTGTGTAGTAAACAGTGAATACTTTGAAGCCCATATGCACTACAGTATCCATTGTAACAAATCGTTGCAAGACTGGTTTGCTGGGCGAACATTCAGGCAGATCTGTGGTGTTCCTATGGGGGGCAATGCCTCGCCGTTGCTGGCTACTTTGACGCTTACCATGTTTGAGTTTGAATTCGCGAAAGCGCAACAAATCCCTTTGCCCTTCACGGCGCAACGTTACGTTGATGACTTAGCAGTCGTTGGCGTTCAACGGTTCGAAGCATATGCTAGCCAAATCTATCCGCAATGTTTGGAACTGGAATGTACACATGGAGGCTACATGGCAGATTTTCTTGACATACACATAGATCTGACAGGTCCAAATATACCGAATTTCAGTGTGTACAATAAGACTGACGCCTTCAGTTTCAGCCTCAATAG
This sequence comes from Linhomoeus sp. GSCO2_2, assembly GCA_030248115.1. Classification (NCBI taxonomy): domain Eukaryota; kingdom Metazoa; phylum Nematoda; class Chromadorea; order Monhysterida; family Linhomoeidae; genus Linhomoeus; species Linhomoeus sp. GSCO2_2. The sequence continues at coordinate 34,547 of JASAMZ010013423.1, read as the reverse complement.
GTACACGTATCCTGATAGCAATGTCTCATACAGGCTACATAGTTCTGTTCTGCATTCGCAACTGATAAGGTTTGCCCGAATTTGCACGGAATTTGAGTCATTCTGTTCGCGTGCTAAGAGTTTATTCAGTACCTACAAATCCCGTGGTTTTGAAACTGCCTTCCTAACTAGAACCTTTCTCAGATTCGCTAGTGTAAATGAAGCATTACTCTGCAAATACTATCTTCCAACAAAAGCCAAGACCATCGATGTTTGCAGACGTGTTCTGACTTAGTATGTCGCAATTCATCTTGTATGTACGTCATTTGTCACACTAGAATGTCTAAAATGTGTAGCTGACAGGCAATGTGTGTATCTTTGAAATTTCGAATTTGAATTTGGCGGAAACTAATATACGGTAGAATGCAAATCCACGAACTTTCACGGTTGAATCGACTAGATTTGCGTATATGGTTCGCTCAGCTACCGAATTACTTTGAATCTAAGTGTCAAAGACAAATTTACATGGCGCGAATTTGAAAATAGCTTGTCTTCTCGTCATAATTCTCCATAAAAGCTCATAGAAAAGAAGTCGGTTTATTCATTTCTTTCTGTCTTTCTCTCTCTCGACTTCACATTCGTCGACTTCGCCTGCCGAGTGCCGACCTGCCTGCCTGCCAGCCTGCCAGCCTGCCTGCTTCGCCCTCCGGACGTCTTCCACCGACCCTCCCACCCCGGCCGTCACCAACGCCAACGAGGAAGATGCCGCCGCCGCCACTGCCAATGGAACCGACGCCGCCGATGGGGTCTCTGCTACGGCGGCCGCCGCCCGACGTCGAACGGCTTCCACCGCGCAACTGGAGGACGGGGACTTCGACGGAGCCGACAAGCACCCGCGCAGAGTCTGTTTGACGCTTCCTATTCCTGTGTCTGATCTCTGTATGCGTTGAACATATGAGCTATGATTCCTCGGCAAATCTACTGAAGAGTCCCAACCTTGGATACGCTCATATGCTAAACGTGTAAAACCGATATACAGTAGAATGACATGCTGTGTATAGATTTCTAATTGGGACGAAATGCAGCATGTCAGTGATTGGTCAGTGCCTCTATATCCATGCTTGTGGTAACTACCACTTTCGCTCATTCATTGTCAGAAAGTGTCGTGGCTGCGCTGATCGCAATTGTCGGTAGACTGGCGCATTTTAGCGATGGGAACGTGTGTTTTGTTAGTTGCCCACGAGGTACCAAAGACGGTCATTCTATCTGTCATCTGCTACAACCAGTAAGTATGTCTAATCGTCTAGACATAGGCGCAACCACATACCCAATTATGTGGTATCATGTGTCAAACACCTACGGTATGTCTTCTATCATGTCTTTCTAAAGCGCAGTCGGCTTCCTAGTGGCCAAATACTTCTTGATATTGGGCAGCGCGTAGATTTTCTTCACGTAAGTCTGCAATTCCAGGTGCTTGGCCAGTAGATTAGGCTCTACGCAGTCAACCAGTGTCTGCAGCCACTCGGCCACGTAGAGGTCGGCCCAGGAGAGCTGCAATCAATGTGTGGTACTGTAATCTACGGGTGCTGTAGTCTAGAAGATGATGACCAAAGCGACGCACCCTCGTGCCAACGAGGTAGTCGCCCTTGCTTCTCTTGAGGAAGCCCTCGAAGCGGTCCAAATTCGTCGGGATCACGTTCTTTTCATCCAGTTTCTTGAGCTCCTCAGCCTTAAAAAACAACTCGTGCTGCGACATTTTGCAACTACTGTGGCTACTAGCATACCGCCAACATATGACACGTGCGCGGCATTGTCGCCGCATGAGCCACTGCGTTCTCACAATTCCCCCGCCGGATCTGTTCTGTAGATTCCAGAACCGCCAGAATACTGTAGCGCGAGAATTCAAGTATGACTTGGTTTACTACGAGCAACCGGTTGTGTATAAACAGTGAATACTTTGAAGCCCATATGCACTACAGTATCCATTGTAACAAATCGTTGCAAGACCCACGGCTTTCTGCTCGTTCTTTTCGAAGACCTTGGAGACGACCCACATGTGAATTGCGTCAAAAAAGTCTTCAAAACCGTCGGCCATCGCGTCGATCTGGGCCGCCTCCAGCTCGCTGTCGCCGGCCATGCCTGCGATTTGAACTTTTGAATTCGCGCGCTACGGTAGCCCATGTTGGTATGATGGCACCAACCGTTTAGCCTGCCCAAGTAGCGCAAAATGGCCCGCGTCTGGGCCAAAACGGCGCCTCCTTCCAACTTGAGCACCGGAAGCTGACCATAGGGCGTGTCTAAAATCGTTGACAACGCAAAAATCAACATTTCTTAAAATGTTGACAAAACATTTTTGTAGAAAATCACCGATGTCATTTTTCCAAGTCGGAAACCTGTCCATGGTGACGCGTTCGTCGGTAAAGTCGACGCCGGCCTGGTGGAAGAGCATTCGAATGGCCTCTCCCCTGCCTCTCAAGTCGAAGTAGATCAAGTGAAACTTGGCCATTTTGAAAACGCGCACTGCACTGTGTTTTTGCGCAGAGGTGCCTACTTTGAGAGTGTGGACTTCACTGCTACGGTTCGTTTATAGCTTCGCTAAGAAGCTTTTCATGTAGACAAACAAGATTCCAGGCGAGCCCAGTCTGTGACTGATAAGCGTGCCGCTTTGACAGTGCACAGCGTGCAGGGGCAGGGCGTAGGCGTGTGTGCGGAGAGAGCGCTAAGCTGCTTTCCAGCCACGATGTCGCCTTTGGCTTCACATTCCCAACAAAGCAAAGAATTTCTACCTGCAGTGTGAAGTGTTCTATAATATGGCCGTGTATGAGTTATTGATCTGTGTGCCCGTTTGTTAGTTCGTTTGCCATCACCACAGTACACATCGCCCTACCCCATTCATTCTTAGTCGCGCCCAACTCCTCCCAAAGTCAAAGTCCCAGCTGAGTTGGCACGTCGTTGATCAAGCGAATATTGTAGTCATCACAACGAAGCGTCAACTGAAAGCTGCTCGCTACAGTATAACTGCCTTTCACAGCGTTTGGTCGTCACTAGTCACCGGATCACAAGTTGACATCGTCAGACACAACCACTATCAATTGTGTCACACCGCTGCCGTTGTGACTTCGAATCCGGGTTGTTTCACCACGATCATTGGCATGGTCACGGAGTGGCCGTTTCTCGGCAGGTGGTCCCCTTTAGGATCACAGAAGTCGCTGCAGAACTCCGACCAGCTGTAGCCGTGGTAGGAGCGGTTGGCCACACTGCTGCTGTCCGGCGTGTTGACGCTGTGAGTCGCCCGCGAGTCCAAAAGAGCGCAAGGCGCGCGCCTCGCCCGCTCGGGAGTGCTGGCGCCGCTGGTAGTGTTCAACGTGCCGAACGTCACTCGACGAGACTCGTTGGATCTTCGGGTCCCGTTGGCGACCTGCGAATTTCAAAATACGACCGTACGCGTAGATTCGAGTTACCGTAACCGTAACTGCAGTTACCGTAGCCGCGCTTCGCAGTACCTCCGACAGAGTGGGATCTGGCGGACTGGCGAAGTGGTAGTAGGAGACGACGACGAGCGTGAAGTAGACGGAAACGGGCACGCACATGTAGGTCCAGGCGGCGAAAGCGTCGAGCGCCACCCTTCGCTGGAGCTGTAATGAGTGGTCAAATACTGGGCGGCTCGGAAAAAGTGTCCAACTCTGAACGTCCGAAAATTGCGCAGGCGATGTAAAGGGAAACAAATTGTGAACGGAAAGGGCTACTGTATGCGGAAGATAGGTAAGTGCGCAAAGTTCAACACTTGTTTGGGCCACCCTGCAGTTGTTTGGACGTCGAGTTGAGTTAATGTGCTTCAAGCATTTAGACGCAACTACTGATCTTTGGTTGCTGGCTTTCATTTGGTGTAAACATTGAAATAGTGCCTTGTCGATACTGTAAGGTTCAATCTAGCTAACGGTGTGAAATGTTCTACCGCAAAGATGAAGTCAACGACGAAGTGAACGCCAGTCGTCATGATGTCGACAGTCGACCAGACGATCCAAGGCAACAAATAGGTGTTGGCGAAACCCTGAATTGGCAAAGTGGCCCAGTTTCGCTTTGTTCTCGCAACACCACAAATAATGCGCTGCGCGATTTGTACCCTCCTCACAGCCGGAAGCATGACAGCGCTGGCCGCCGTCCCAAGCGAGCACCAGACGATGACGATGACGTTCTTGGCGATGGACTGTTTCACTGAGAATGCGCATTTCCGAGAAATGTTGATTTTTTCATAATTTTGCCGAAAAACCACCCACAAAATAGGCGTCTCTTGTCCTCCCCGTTTTCACTGCCAACAACGGTATCGACTTCCTCTCTATAGGCTTCGGATAGGTAGGCGGCGCTGGGTGATTGTCCGCTTTGGGCCGTGCTGATCCATGTGACGCACTTGGCGATCATGGTGGTGGAAGTTGTCTGAAATACAGTTTGTGACGAGTCAAGTTCCGCTTTGTAATCTGGTTCTACTTACAGGGTACCAGAAGGTATCTCTAAGCGACGCCCTTGCGAGTCTTAAGGGACGAAGTTTGACGTTTTTTGAAGTGTTCTTTACAAGAAGACACTGGACAATTGACGGTTGACTGAGCTTCGTGTGAGGTGAGCTCATCAGTTACGAAGCTCACCCTTTACTTCCCTACCCGAAAGAGGGTGGAAGAGCGGGGGCACCTTGAGGCACGCACAAAACGAACAGGACGATTTTGGGACACCTATGCAGGGCCTCCTGAACGAGCGGGGGCACCTTGAGGCACGCACAAAACGAACAGAACAATTTGAGACACCTATGCAGGGCCTCCTGAACGAGCGGGGGCACTTTGACGCACGCACAAAACGAACAGGACAATTTTGGGACACCTATGCAGGGCCTCCTGAACGAGCGGGGGCACTTTGACGCACGCACAAAACGAACAGGACAATTTTGGGACACCTATGCAGGGCCTCCTGAACGAGCGGGGGCACTTTGACGCACGCACAAAACGAACAGGACAATTTTTGGACACCTATGCAGGGCCTCCTGAACGAGCGGGGCACCTTGAGGCACGCACAAAACCTAACAGGACAATTTTGGGACACCTATACAGGGCCTCCTGAACAAGCGGGGGCACTTCGGGGGTTGGTGTTATATGCGCGCAACCATCGGTGGGAAGAATGGAAGGCGACTGGACGAGATCCTGATTGATGGACGTTAGAGCGTGATCTGGAGAAGAAGAAGAAGAAGGAGAAGGAGAAGACGGAGAAGAATTCACCCCCCCCGCCGTTGGGACAAGAACACGCCGCGATCCTTTTTGCGCCTGTAACTTTTGCTACACTGTACCAATTTTCACCAAATTTGGAATTTAATCTAGTTATGACAAAGTCCTTTAGTGTGCCAAATTTCATCCACTTCCGTTTAGTACAGCCCGGCCGCCATATCTGACTGACTTCCACCGACCAGCGGTGCAGTGCCGTCGTTTGAACTCGAACGCCACACCACAATGGCACGCAAGAGACGCGAATCACACATTAAATTCTTTGGTACAAAGTAGATCACAGGACCCTTGCGCGCACACGGGAAATAAGTAGGGTGGGCCTGAAAGCGACAGGGCGCTGGAGTGACACCCTACAGAAGGGAACTACCGTACAATGCGAAGGGAGGTTTCGTGACCCGCCATGTACATGTAGTAGCTACTTGTACATACGGACAAAGAGCACCAATTGCAAAGTTACATATCATTGACAGCACTGTTCATACAATCGTCGTTGTCATCATCAGACACTTCACTTGCAGGGGCTCTGTGAGGTCGCCTGCCCTCTCTCCTCGCTCTCCGCCTGCGGCAGAAGGGCCTCCAGCTGTGGGGTGGAGAATATCCACTGGAGGAGACACTGGAACTCCCCTCTGCTCTGAGTCCTCGCCTCCTCCTCTGCTGAAACGCCCTACTAGTCAGAGTGAGTAGGTATGTATAGTTCTGTGCCCACTCACTGTCACTGTCACTGACTGACCCGAAGGGCGACGACTGCGCGTATGGCGCTGCGCTTGGTGCTCAACAGAGTCCAGATGTCCAGAGCCACTGCTGCAGTGGCCGTTTCTAGACTTCTTCCCGCCAGGTGTGCTGCGTGTGACGTGAGGTCCACGGACGATGCACATACAGTATCCTAAATCGTTTCCGACGAATCTCTCAAGCTGGGTTGAAAGTACACGGGAGGTGGTACATTTTGTGCAACAGCTACAGTACGCCCTCGGCAGGAAGGTAACCGTGAGAAATGTATTCCCTAGTTGGTGATGCTAGAGAATCGGCGGAAGTATTCCGACGTAAAACTCTGAGCACTTCGGAACGTTACAGCCTGCGGCTAACCAGGGTAGCCACGCTGCGAAACGGTTAGTGTGCACCGCAGGCGCCGATCCTGTTGTCGCGAGTTAGTCGAGGTCGAGTTTATCACTTGAAATCAATCATATCGGCAGATTCGGAGTTTCCAATATATTCCGAATCTGCACAACTCAAGACAAGGCACACACAGTGCGTGCTGGTCGCACACAACACCACAATCGACGAATTACAGTAGGAACTGTATGAGCGCGGCTCTGCTCAGTCAGACGTCATCGTCTTCGTTGTTGTTGTCGTCGGGTCGCCGCCATACGCATCGGCATCTGCAGCAGAATCACTCACGACCTGGAGACGAAGGAACGGGTGGATCTTTTAGTACCTCGCACGACGAAGACAACTGCACAGAGAGCGACCGCGACAACCTTGTCGTCGTTGTTGCCCAACTTCTGGAGCGTCTCCAGTCGAAGGAAGTCGGCGCGGCCCACGACGCATCAGCCGGTCCAGAGGAGGCGGTTGGTGCGTCGACAGAAGGTGCCGACGTGCTGCCATCCGAACAGCGTCCCTTCGTCGCGTTCGTAGTAGCTGAGCAGAGAGGGAGATTAATTGCGGTATCAGACGGAGGCACTAAGAGTGTCTGCGGCACCGTTACCGACGCAGCACGTACAATAGCTGCAAGGCAGTCGTGACTTCTCCAACCTCCAAAGTAGCTTTTCGCGAGCTCGCCGAGCTCGGCGATTCGGAGCAGGCAGGTAGCTCCCCAGCGGGTACCTAGGCGGGCAGGCGAACGTTGGGAGAAGACGACGGCGGCGGAGGAGACGGCGATCCTTCTGCTTCGAAGATGTCTTCTTCGTCGTCGGCCCGCCGAAAGCACTCGAGAATCGCCGGCGAGCACATTTTCAACTGGAGGCAAGTGATGTTTCAAAGAACGACGGAAACTGTTGGGAATGTCGCCATTCCGTCTGTCCATTTATGCGGCAGCTCGTCAAAGTTGAAGAACTAGATTAATCAAAGTAGGCCACGTTCAATCAAATCAAATTAACTCAAATTAGTTAAAAGCCAACAACTAGAATTAAAATAGATTAGATTAAGTCAATTCAAATTATCTTAACAATTAAGTCAACAAAAACTCCCGACGAGTTAATTTTTGTTTTTTAACCAGTTAAATAACTAGGTAGTAGTTATTTAAATTTTTTAACAGATTTAAAAAACTCGGTTTTAGTTATTTAAGTTTTTTAAATTTCAAGTAATTAAAAAACTTGAGTAGTTTTTTAATAAAAACTAGTTTTTTAACTGGCATGGCAAAACTTGACCTAGAAATGTGCTGTTGTGTCTTGTCAAATGTTCAGTACATAGTGTCAGGACACTGAATGGTACTCTGACGGTGCCAATATGATCGAAATAGACAGCATGTGCCATGAAATGCAAGATTTTAATAGCAGAATATAGGCAGCCTGACCAAACTTCATTGTTAAATAAGTAGTTAAAAAACTAAAAATTAAATAACTAGTTTAAATAACTAGAGCTTAGTTATTTAAGTTTTTTACCTGATTTAAATAACTTGCCTCGAGTTATTTTTGTTTTTTAATTAATAAACTAATTTGAATTTAGTTATTTATTTAGAGTTTTTTAATCCTCCATTGTTAAAAAACTGAAGATTAGTTTTTTAGAGTTTTTAGTTTTTTAACTCGGAGTTTTTGTTGACAACCCTAACGTTGAGGCAGTTGTTGAACGGTCATTCCTAAAGAAATACTTTTGTTTTTTTTTCGCTCGGCCTCAGCCGAGCGAACCATATCAAGAGCTCGGCGTGCGTGCGTGCGTACGTTCGTACGTACGTGCGTACGTACGTACATACGTGCGTCACGCTCGCTTCGGGCTTAATAACTCGCTCGTCCGACGTCGTAGGAAGGCGTTTGAGACATGGTCGGGTAGCCCGCGGACTCCTCTAGCCACCTGAGTAGTCAAACCAAAAATAAGTTTTCAAACTCGCGCGCTACAGTATCCCAAAGTGGGGTCCATTTTAAGACAAAAGTTGACCGAAGCTAGTCAAAAAAGTTTCAAAAGTTTAAACAGAGAGCTACAGTAACCAAAACGCGTCGAAAACTGGAAACGACACGCTTGCTTCGGAATAACTCGCTTGTCTGACGTCGCTGGGTTGAGTTCGACACATCGACGGGTAGCCCTCGGACTACTCTCGCGAACTGTGACGTCGAAATAATAACAAGTTTTAAAAATTGCGCGCTACAGTATCCAGAAGAAGTAATGTCCGCGAAAAGTCAACACTTCATCGAACCTAGTCAAATCGCATATCAAAATGAAGCGCTCGACCTCCTGAGCAAGAATCCGACAACAAAAAGTTTCAAAAGGTCAATGAGAGGGCTACATACAGTAACCAAAACACGATGAAAACTGCAGATTTTGGTTTGTTATATCTTGGCACCTGTGCGTTGCAGAGCGGCGGTCTTGACACTGCAAGCCAACATCAAGTCATGCTCGCAATTAACCTGTAATTTTGTGTTAGATTCCTGTGTCTTTTTTTAAATTTAGTCTGAAAAGATGATTTTCTTGGTGTAAAGAATTAAACCCGAGCGATACCAATGTTGCGTACTAGCAAGACCACTCCAACAAGCTTAGAGTAAAACCAGGCAAGTCGTCCGGGGGACGCAGTATACTGAGTACTCCACAAATTTGAGCTCCTACGCACGGTGACTCCTCTGCGGTTGTGACCTCCTGACACTCCCAATTGCAAAAGTAATGCCGAATTCGTGATCTACATCCCAGAATACCCCAGAATCAACATACAACACCCCTAACTCACTATGGACTGCCGGAACCGAAATTCTGCACTTGGGGTACGGTAGCATGCAAATCCGTCATAAGTATGTTAAACATCATCTAAACGATAAACGAATGCCAAATTCGTAATCAGCGCCCCCAAAAACCCCGAAATCGAGTATAATGTCGCGAAAGTCGACCCGACACCCAATGTTCAAATGGACGCGGCAGGGTTACTGTAGCTCTGCAAATTTGCCAAAAACACTTTTCTGGACCAGATTTCAACGTAGAATCGTTTGAAACCACTTTTGGAACGATTCGGCAACGCATTCGAGCGCTATAGACGCCGAAATGCGAAAATCGCAATTTTCGACCCCGGAGTCAAAAAAGTCGCAGTGTAAGAAAGTTTTTTGTGTTTCGCCCGATTTTCTCCGTTCATGGCTCATTCGATAGAGGACATCTGGGAAGGAGCAACAAGAGTGGTCTCGCCGTTCTAGCTGCTACCTAGCTCGCACAGCAGCCGGTCAAAGTCGACCCGGGGCCAAAAATCGCGAATTTTTCAAATTTGGCGCCAAAATGGGTCCCGCAGCGATCCAATTCTTTTTTTGCGTGTTCGGCACTATCGAGTACTACAACATATCAAAAGATAGTATATACCATTATATGCAACTTTTTCGAGTTCTACCCTGTGTAACCCATTTTTCAGTACTTTGAAAATTTAAATTTTTGAATTTCCCGCCAACGGGGTCCCGCAGCGTGACCCCGTTTGGTGTCCACCCTGCCCACTTACTAGGCCTACCCAACGCAAAAGACCGTTTGCAAATCGGCCGCTTCACGCGCGAACGCCAGACGGGCAAAGTTTCTGCGTTTCGCGCACAAACGCTATATACTCCACACTTTTTGTGGAGTATAAAAACTGGGTACCCGATGATGGTTGATTGGCATCGCATAGGGTTTCGTGCATTTGAGGAGTTTGTTCCATAGGAGCATTTGTTCGGGGAGTATCACCGCAGTTACCTCGAGTTTCCAAAGAAAGTTTGTGCCATTCTTGGGCAATCGATGCCTATAAGGCGCATTGGTGGGTACTGATCCATAAATGGATCAGGAATGTTCGCCGCAGATTCACTTTGGAATGAAGAGGGTCTACATGGGACGACGCCCTTTTCTTTTGGGTCACAAATGCGCACGGTTACGGCACCATTGCAAAATTCGTTAATTATAAATCTAGAACTATTTGGCAGACAATACCCGACACAACCATGCCAAGACATTTTGAAATTAACGCCACTTGGAATTGTTGAAATTTGGGAATTTTAACAAAACTCTTGAAAATATACCTAATTTCGTCAATTACAAAATCTGAAACTATTTGCTAACTGGTTGGCAGATTACGCCCGACACAACCATGTGAAGAAATTTTGAAATCGAAGCTGTTTGAAATTGTGTATTTTTGGCAATTTTGACAAAAACCTTGAAAATATCCTTAAATTCGTTAATTATAAAATCTGAAACTATTTGCTAAATACTTGGTAGACTATGTCCGACACAACCATGAAAAGAAAATTTGAAATTTAAGCCGTTTGAAACTGTCGAAATTTGGAAATTTTGGCAATACCCTTGAAAATATCCCTAATTTCATTAATTTAAAATTTGAAACTATTTGCTAAATACTTGGCAGAGTATGCTCGATACATCCGTGCAAAGAAAGTTTGAAATTTAAGCCGTTTGAAATTGTTGAACTATGGGAATTTTGACAATACCCTTGAAAATATCCCTAATTTCGTTAATTATAAAATCTGAAATTATTTGGTAGATACTTGGCAGACTATGCTCGACACATCCGTGAAAAGAAATTTTGAAATTTAAGCTGTTTGAAATTGTCGAAATTTGACGATTTTAACAAAATCTTTTAAAATATCCTAAATTTCGTTAATTATATTCGCTGAAACTATTTGCTAAATACTTGGCAGACTATGCTCGATACATCGGTGCAAAGAAGTTTTGAAATTAATGCTGTTTGAATTTGTCGAAATATGGGAATTTTGACAAAAACTTTGAAAATATCCCTAATTTCGTGAATTCCAAAATCCTAAACTATGTCACAAATTTATCGCGTCTTATGCCCTTTCCATTTCAGCAAAAACTTTGCCGATACGACTTGTAAATAAAAGTGTCATTTTTGACATTATCATATTTTAATTGTGAATATCTCGAAATAGCGAAATTAGCAACAGAAACGGACAACGGCACGTTACTCAGCGCATTCGACTCCATCGGGTGGCACTAACCGTCATGTCTAGTTGTTCCGTACACACACACAGACAGACAGAGGAACGAACGGACAATAGCGTCCGTATATATGTCGTAGGGCTATCTGCAACCCAGGGCAATCCGCAACCATAGTACTACGAGAACGCAGTTGTCAATAGCCCTAGGGCTATCGACGACCGCGCGCTTTCACCCTCCTCCATCAGATAAGAGTGCCCCTTCGCGGCTCGTTAACCCTTCTGTCATAAGCTGGCTTCAACACACCCAAGTTCACTGTAGGTACCTAAGTCCCGGCGTACAAAGCAGTCGCAGGAAGGCAAGCTACATTTCCGCTGTGTTGCTTCCAGCGGGGGTTGCTTCGCCAGAGTGCAGCGATGGTTGAAGGTGTTTGCGTAAAATTGGGTTAGTCAAACTCGCACTCCTGGCGGCAAAATTTGCGCTGATGACTGTGTAAGCTGTAAGGAGCTTCTGAACCTGACGCCAAATCAAATACCTCTGTGGACATTCCGTGCGGCGTCCTGCGCAATCCATTGGCTGTCGTTGTTTTACTGAACGACAACCTGCCTCCAAATGAGGTAGGAGAATCTACCGCCAGTCATAATAGGATGGTTTGCCTTTTGTAGTACTCAGTTCAAAGTCTTCCTGGCTGGACCAAACTGCCACAGTACAGTGCACCATAATTCAAACGCACACCGAACAGTGCTGTTTATCGGGTTCTTCCGTTTAGAAACTCCACCCACGACGCTCTTGATCGCCTCAATCTGCAAAGCTTTCTGTCGCTGAGGAGAACGCCCTCGTTGAATTTTCGCGATTGCTTTGCGAGCAATAGATTAAAACTTGCTGTGGGTTTACCTCTAGAGAACTTGGGTGTGTTGAAGCCAGCTTATGACAGAAGGGTTAACGAGCCGCGAAGGAGCACTCTTATCTGATGGAGGAGGGTGAAAGCGCGCGGTCGTCGATAGCCCTAGGGCTATTGACGACTGCGTTCTCGTAGTACTATGGTTGCGAATAGCCCTGGGTTGCAGATAGCCCTACGACATATATACTCGCCGCCCTGGGGGGCGGCGAAAAAAGTGTAGTCGCGAGGAGAGTCAAAGACGCTGCACGAAACCGGAAAGGGCCTTGCTACAATCTCAGTAAAAATTCAAAGCTCAAAACCACTCCGCTTTTTAAAAGAGACTTGTTTTAACCCTCGTCTTACGAACAACTTTGTCTGCTAAAAAAATTAATCCCGGGCGATCCCAATGTTGCCTTGCAACAACCGCTCAGAAATGCGCGTGTCTTGCTCAAAAAAATAATCCCGGGCGATCCCAATGTTGCCTTGCAACAACCGCTCAGAAATGCGTGTGTCTTGCTCAAAAAATTAATCCCGGGCGATGCCAAAGTTGCCCTGCAAGAACCCCTCAGAAAGGAGCGCGTCAGAAGTAGCGCATGAATAGTGGACTCCGGGCGGGTGCGCGTCATATCGGAAAGGCTTCGAAATACTTTACAAAAGTATCCACTCTTTTACTCTTCCACTTTAAAACACGCACAAACCACTCTGTATTAATAAAACAACTCAACTTTTTTCGCCGCGCCTCAGCGCGGCGAGGTGTATATATACGGTTGACAATGTCTGTGTGTGTGTGTGTCCGTCCGTGCCACCGAAGTAAGAAACATGTCATATGTGGTCAAGTAGAGTCAAGGTCGCTGAGTACGGATCCGATGTCCGTTTCTGTTGCTAATTTCGTATTTTCGAGATATTCACAATTAAAATTCAAAAATGTCGAAAATCGACTATTTCACCTGATGAGCTAGCCGCGAAATTTCTTCAGAAATGGAAAGAGCACGGACCGCTGATAATTTGTCACCCAAAAGAAATTTTTTGTCAATGCGGAATTTGATAGAAATACGCAATTGTTTGTCGAAATTTCATAAAATGACAAAAATAGAACGTCATTTATTGACGAATGTGAATGCAGAAATTGAAAGGTCGTAAGCTAATAAGAATTTGTGACATGGTTCTACAGTTTTGAAATATTGCAATTTAGAGATATTTACAATTAAAATGTAAAAATGTCGAAAATCGACTTTGTCGCCTGATGGACTAGCGGCGAAATTTCTTCAGAAATGGAAAGAGCATAGACCACGGATATTTTGTAACACAAACAAAATTATTTGCAATTGTGGAATTGTATAGAAATACGCCACAATTTGCCAAAATTCCATAAATTGACAAAAGCGTCATAACGCAGAAATACGCAACCAAACGAAATTCCTGGTAGAGAACGACTGCACCAAACAGTTGGCAAAGTTTTTTGTTCGATGTGGCGTATTCCAACAGGTATAAAACAAAACTTCAGATCAACGGCGTCGTATCATGCCGATACCATATAGCGAACGCGGCGATATCACTGAGCTTTAGATCAGTTGTACAGACAACCGTATCGTGGTAATAGCTGCATTAAAATAGTGGTACGCGTTTTCAAGATACCTTCTTTAGATACGGCTAATTATGCGAATGAAACTCACTATACTCTTCACCAAGATTTGACAGACACAAAGTATAGGTTGAACTTTTTACACACACAGCTTGTTAAAACAGCTTGTTCAATGGCTATGCACAGATACCTACTGTAGGTATGTATGGCATGGCTACCTGCGCTGTTAGTGGCCACGTACCTGGATTCCTGAGCAGTGGCTCTGCGACTAATTGCTTCATTTTGGCCCCTGATCTGCCTGGACCTGACGCTGCCTGGCACCGAGACGGACGGCGGCTGGTCGCCGACGCCGGAAGCGGTCAAAGTGAAAGACGGAAAATGGCCGACGGAGAGAGCTCAGAGCAGGTATGTACAATACAAGTAGTGATGCAAGTGGCGGCACCAGGGGGTCGATTTGAGGGGCCGGTGGGGGTCGATTTTTGGCCGACCCCCGAAAGCCTCCCAACCGACGTCCGTGTGCATGTATTGTGTACCTACCGTACGTGTGTGTGTATGTATGTATGTACCTAAGCCCGTGGCTCATCGAAGTTTTGAAATGTTGCGCAACCGACCTACATATGTACCTATGTACATACGTGCACATGGAGGTGAGACTGCACGTCCGTTGTCGTCGTTGCCGTGTGGCGGAGGTCGAAGGCTGCAACTCCTTCACAATCGAATAGTTTCCAAAAAATCAACGCACCAGGCGATATTGGCACACCCGCACAGCAAATCGACAGCAGTGTACCGAATCGTATAAGCGTAAACGGGTAAGTGACGACCGCTGAATCTATACAACAAATAGCCGGCGGCGGTATCTGTGGACGCACTCTACTCTAACACTAGCGTGGACGACAAAGGGAGCCTAGGCAGCTCGAGGGGAGCCGGACTTGTCATGCCTTCAGCAGTATCTTCCTCGGCCCATGCTGACCAGAGGCACGTCGGCCCCGCCGCAGGCCCCTCCGCCGTAGGGGTCGGGCGTGTTGCGGCGCGTGGCCCGCGGCTCGGCCGGCTCGGGGCAGGTCTTGCAGCTGATCGACGGGCCGGACGCGAGCCGGTCGTAGGACTCGAGGTCCTTGCCCTTCAGCGCCAAGCTGGAACACAGCACGCAGGCCCGCAGCTCGAACCGGATCCCCCTGTAGATGTCGTGCGCGCACGTCTCCTCCAGCTTGAGGTTGCCCAGCTGAAGAAGGGGGGAAAGGCAGTTGAGAAGGTCAGTTCCGCCAATCGACGGCGCCTCCAACCTTGATGTAAGCGTGACGGCAGCTGTCGAGGTAGTAGACGTCCTCCTTGACGTCGATAGGCTCGGGCACGATCGTCTCCTGATCGTGGTCGCTGACCGGCAACAGCTGGCCGCTCTTGATGAGCTGGTGCATGAGCCCTCGGGCGCTCTGATGAGCGCTCAGGTACTCCTCCACCGCCTCTGCCCAGCTTTGGGAGGCGACGGCCGCCTTGCGCCCCTTCGTCTTGTCTCCGGTGGTGTCGTCCCGGATCGTGCTCACGACGTACCGCCTCTCGCGGTCCCTGACTCGCTCCTCGTTGAGCCCGAATCGGAAGTAGAAGCCACGCAGCGGCTGGGCTCCCTTCATCACATCCTTGTCGATGTGGAACCCCTCCGACACGCTCATGGGCGAGCTGGAGCGGTAGGAGTTGGTCGGCGACTGCATTTTTGCGTGAGACGGTTTGGCGAGTGTGTAGCGGAGCAAAAGTCGAGTTCGCTAGTGCCGATTTCGCGTTTTGGGCCGAGTGAGGAACCCTTCGTCGCGGCCGGCCTTATAAAGCATCCGGAAAGTGCCGTTCGGGTGCCGAACGAGTGCTGAGAAGCCGCTGCCGCCGCGCGCCGTCGCCGCCGCCGCCGCCGCCCCATCGCATCGACAAAGTCCCAACCTACATATGAGTGCCGAGAGCCGCGCGTGCGCGCAAAAACAAAGTCCCACTGTCTGAGTGCCGGGCGCGCACAGTGGCGGCGGCGACGGATAGCGGCGGCTAAGTCCCCCCACCGAAGAGTGCCCAAAGGGTGCCGGAAATGCGGGTATATAAGCGCAGCGCCAGGGCCTCACTTTCGCACACCTGCAACAACGGACGGCGCACTTTCTCCTGATGTCGATCTGCTTCTGCACCGCCCAGAACTCCAAAGTTTCTGTCGTCAAAGGCAGACTTGCCAAAACGATCTACATCGGCTCCTTCTTCGCCTTCGGCTGCTTCCTGCTGCTCTCGCTTCCCAAGAGCGCAAGGCGGCGGGCGGAACCGCCCGTTGCCCGCCCGGTCGCAAACGACTCGGACGTCGTTCTCCTCGACTACGACGGGACGAAGGAGCTCTGCCTGGCCGTCTGCCGGCCGAACAACGACAGCGAGACTACCACCCTGTTCATCTGGGCCTCCAACATAAGCGAGCACCGACTCTTCGAACGCGTCTACGTCTGGCGCAAGCTGGAGATCCAACCTGCGGACGCCCGCCGTTGCGCGGCCGCGGCCTCGGCAGAGGCGACGGCAGACCCTTCGAAGGCGCCCTGTCGCAGCAGAGACCTGTTGGAGCGATGGAACCGAAACTGTACGTCTCTCCCTGTCTGCCCTTCCCTCACTCGGTCGCGCGCCTTCCTTCCTGAGACGAGAAGTCTTCCAGGAACGACGCCCAGCAGCAAGCGATCGAGTTTGCCATGCTCGACTTAAACTCGCCCGCCTGCTTCTCCAGGGACCTCAGGTTCATTCGTCAGACGGCCAACAGGCGACTACCCGGCCAGCACCAACTGAGCCTCCTGCAAGTTTGCCGGGCGGCCCTTCGACAGCCCACCTTTCAACTCTTCCACAAGAGGAGGATTAAGTTTCCCAGAGTGCCCATCTATTCCAAGAGGGTGTTCGGCTGCTTCTTTGCCGACCTCTTCATGATGAGGGAGAGCGGACGAATGAAGGTCTTCCTAGGACTAATCGACGTGCTGTCGAGGCGGGGCTTCGTTCGCCCGCTGCCCAACTCCACCAGCGCAGCCGTCGTGGAGGCGCTGAGAGCGCTGGAAGCCGAAGAGAACGTCGCGCCGCTCGACTCCTTCGCCAGCGACCTCGGCGCCGCTTTCATCGGGAGACCGCTGGTCGACTACTTGAAGGGCAAAGGGATCACACAGATATTCCTGAGGGACCCGAAGACGAAAGCCGCTCTCATAGAGCGCTACATAAGATCCATCAAATCCGTGATCTACCGCTACCAGATTACGAAAGGCACAAACCGATTTCTGGACGTGTTGCAGAGTTTGGTCCGCGCTCTCAACAGCAGACCGAGTCGAAGCCTGCCCAACAGAATGTGCCCTCTCGATGTGAACGAAGGAAATCAGGAGCTCGTCAAGGATCACATGTACGGCAAGCGATGGAGGGCGATGTCAAAGGCTCGCTTCAACCTCATGTTGCACGACAAGGCCAGAATCCAGATGGCCAAGGAGACTTTTGCCAAGGGCGATCAGCCGTACCAAGTGTCCAAAGAGGTTGTTCAACTACCCTTCCTGCATGGCGGCGGCAACAAGACAGCCAAACCGGGTTGCTTCTTCCAGGTTTACGAAGTGTACAAGAGGATCCCGTCGAGACCTGTCAGGTGGGCGACTACACCGACAGTCTGAACGGTTACTCCCCGTGCGACGCGAGCGTTCAGATACCTGATTCGAAGCGAGCACGGCAAGACGCCCGTCCTCGGCTCCTTCTACCCGCACGAACTGCTGAAGGTGCAGAGTACCAGTCGCAGTCAGCTGCTCCATCCCGTGCAGAGGGTTCTGCGGCGGAAGCGCGACCGCCAGACTGGAAGGGAGATGGCGTTGGTTCGCTACAGAGAGACGGGTTTCATCGAATGGGTCGACTCTACTCTCCTGGATCGACCCGCCATATCCCAGCCGGGCGAAGAAGCCATGTGAATTAACGATAGGACACTACACGTAGTCGCTGTATCTCATGCCGTCGGCGTGTGGTTCGGAAGAAAGTGTTTGAAAGTGTCCCTTCTGAGACAGAAGAAAGAGTCATGTTAGGCGCTGCGCTCGCTTCGCTGTTCGCCGTCGCCTTGTGCGCGGCCAGACCCTTCTCCTCCTCGGTCGGCTGTCCCAAAGGATGTTTCTGTGGGCCGGACAGCTTCGAATGCTTCCGCGCCAGCGACGTCGACGTGGTGCTGGGGGAGAGGAACGTGTCGAAGTTGACCATCATCCAGTCGTCGATTCGGAGCGTCTTCTGCAAGGAGTCTCCGGCCGTCTACTCGTTCGAGCAGGGCGACCTTCGCGGTAGCTACCCGCCCTCGCAGGTCTGCCGCATCCTGGACTGCGGCAACGTCAAGGCCGTCGCCGTGCACAGCTTCGTGGTGGGGATCGTAGGCGTTCTCTCGTTTTCGTCGCGGCTTCCTCAGTGGCAGTGTTCCAGCTGTGCGGGAGTGAGCCCACGCCGGCGCCCGCCTCGAGCTCCTGGGCCCTCCACTATCCCTGGTTTATCGGCGGCGGTGGCGCGTGCGTCGCTGTTCTGGCCGCCTGCTGCCTTCTCGCCGCGGCCGACTGCTACTTTTGGAACCGGCGCGCCGCCCACTTCCTCTACGAGCGGCTGCGCCGTTGCTGCCGCTGTCGCCGTCGGCGTCGCGCCTCCGTCCCCTACCGTCGACTGGACAACTCGCTCTTTTCGGTCGGCGATGACGACGACGACGAAGGCGAAGGAGTCGCCGGCGGCGCCATTGAGATGACGGCCAATCCAGTGCATTACTCCACGCTGCCGCCCATCTTCTTGACGGCGGCGCCGTCGCAGCCTTCCCCCTCCCCCTCGCTGAAGTCTAAGGGGGACTGAGCTTCCGTTTGTTGGCGCGAAACGATAGAACCACATCGGATTGGAGCACTGCAACGGCTACGCTCAATGTACACATGGTATCTCCTGAGCGTCCACCTGAACTATGCGCGCGCGTGTTTGGCTAGCGTCTGCTAGCATTCGATTTGAGGGTTTCGAGGCGGTGGTACCCTTGTCGCAATATTCGTCGACGGTTTTGCTACCACCTGCGTCCACTTCAACTACGCGCGGGCTTTCGGCTAGCTAAGCGGTGCTAGCTTTTGTATTTTCGTCAATCTGGGTGCGCCCTTCCCTCTTTTGTTATACGTTGGCGCGTTGCAACATGCTTCTTTCGAGTGTCGGCGATGTGTGTACATAGAATGAAAATTCTCAGAAATTTCAATATTTTGCAGAGCTTTCGTGAATGATGATAATAATTATAATAACAATATGTTTGCGTAGAGGGCGAGAGCGCCCGTCATGTCGCATAGAGATAACAGTCCTAATGTCAACCGGACTTTCTCAAATAATGTTACAAGTGCATTCTCCAAAACAAAAGCTGTTATAACAAATTGAAAGCGAGTAGTAATGACCATACACCCCTAAGCCTAAGCCCCAGATGTTAGCCTAAGCCCCAGATGTTAGCCTAAGCCTAAGCCCAAGCCCCCGATGTTAGCCTAAGCCTAAGCCCAAGCCCCACATGTTAGCCTAAGCCTAAGAGTTAAGCCCAAGCTCACTAGTTTAGCCCAAGGTTAAGCCTTGGGCCCTGTAAGTTACAGAAGGTACCGTAGCCGTACTTTACAGTTCCATGACGCACTTGTAATTCCCATATAGTCATTTTGCTACAGTACTCTTTGGATGTTCATTTCATTGTGCCGGCAAACTACAGTATCCTACCCGCGTCCTTTTTGTCCCGTCCGGCTACCGTAGTCCTGACGCGTCAGCCGGTCTCACCGATTGCCTCTCCTATGGCGGGAAACCTGGAATAAGGCGAACAAAAACATTTCAGCACCTGGCGGGGTTCGAACCCGCGACCTCCTGCATAGGAGTCGGACGTGATAACCACTAGGCCACAAGCCCATTGCTGACGACTTCTTAATAGGCGCCTATATTCGGCTGAGTTGGCGGCGGGCGCACTCGCAGCCTGAGACGTGATGAGATAGATTCTTGGAAAGGGTTACGGCCACGAGACGCCGCTCCCTAATGGGTTATTAAGTCCGACTGAGTCAGGCCCCGTCAAGCAAGCCAAAGGGCGGGACAGACAGCGCAGTTGCGAAACGAGCGGCGCGCCGCCTCTGAGTCACGCACTATACTGTGCCACTGACTTTGCGCGGCACTGTTACAACGTATGCACATTGCACTATAGTGTGTCTGCTGAGTTTCCAACGAGGCGTAGAGGTACTGTTTGGCGCTGCAAACTGCTAACTGAATTCGACAGGAATTGTGGCAACGTTTGCTATCGCATTGGCTCTATTAGTGATGGCGACGCGATGAGGTTAGCACTGAATGAGCCTTGTTAGCTTTGAAACTGAAGCGTTACACTTTCTACCCGTTTATGCTGTTTCAGAGAATTGCTGAAGTCCTCCACTGTGGAAGATGCAACATCATTCCAGTGTGGTGTCTGCAGCGAAACCTTTGACACAACTGCAGAGGCCTTACCTCACGCTGTTCGCTGCATGTTCAACGCTGAAGAGGACTCCCCGAGCGAGTGCTCTGAATTTGAAGACGACCCTCTTCTTTTGGAGTGGTCTTGCTACGCAACATTGGTATCGCTCGGGTTTAATTCTTTACACTAAGAAAATCATCTTTTCAGACTGAATTTAAAAAAGACACTGGAGTCTTACGCAAAAGTAAGGTTAATTGTGAGCTTGATTTGATGTTGGCTTGCAGTGAGCTCTCCAGCGATGTCAAGACCACCGCTCTGCAACGCACGAGTGCCAAGATATAACAAACCAAAATCTGCAGTTTTCATCGCGTGTTGGTTACTGTAGCCCTCTGTTTAAACTTTTGAAACTTTTTGTTGTCGGATTCGTGCTCAGTAGGTCGAGCGCTTCATTTTGATATGCGATTACACCATGTTCGATGAAGTTTTGACTTTTCGCGGACCTTACTTTAATTTTAAAAACTTGTTATTATTGTATGTCGACGTCACACTCACAGCTGCGAGAGAAGTCCGAGGGCTACTCGTCGATGTGTCGAACTCAACTCAGCGACGTCAGACAAGCGAGTTATTAAGCCCGAAGCAAGTGTGTCGTTTCCAGTTTTCGACGCGTTTTGGATATTGTAGCTGTCTAGTTAAACTTTTAAAACTTTTTGTTGTCGGATTCGTGCTCAGAAGCTCGAGCGCTTCACTTTGATATGCGATTTCACTAGGTTCGGTCAACTTTTGTCTTAAGATGGGCCCCACTTTGGGATACTGTAGCGCGCGATTTTGAAAACTCATTTCAGTTTTGAACAGTCAGATGGCGCGAGGAGTCCGCGGGCTACCCGGCGATGTCTCAAACTCCGTCCTACGAGGTCAGACGAGCGAGTTATTAAGCCCGAAGCAAGCGGGTCGGGGGGAGGAGGGAGTCTTACGGTAAGAAACAAACAACACAACGCCACAATCAAGAATTTTTATGTATTGAAGCGCCACGGTCGTTACCAGTTTGCGACGCGTTTTGGTTACTGTAGCTCTCTATTTAATTTTATGAAACTTTTTGTTGTCGGATTCGTGCTCAGGAGCTCGAGCGCTTCACGTTGATATGCGATTTGACTAGGTTCGGTCAACTTTTGTCTTAAAATGGACCCCGCTTTGGGATACTGTAGCGCGCGATTTTGAAAACTTATTTTAGTTTTGAACACTCAGATGGCGAGAGGAGTCCGCGGGCTACCCGACGATGTCTCAAACTCCGTCCTACGACGTCAAGCGAGCGAGTTATTAAGCGCGAAGCGAGCGTGACATACGCACGCACGTACACACGAACGCACGCCGAGCTGATAGGGTTCGCTCGGCTGAGGCCGAGCGAAAACAAGTCTCTTTTAAAAAGCGGAGTGGTTTTGAGCTTTGAATTTTTTCGCCGCGTCTCAGCGCGGCGAGGTGTATATATACGGATGACAATGTCTGTCTGTCCGTTTGTCCGTCCGTCCGTCCGTCCGTGGCACCAAAGTAAAACATGAGACATATTTTATGTAAAATGCCTAAAGACAGAAAGGGGAATATGTTCCAAGTATGAAGCATCTAAAAGTAAGAGTATTAAACGATATTCCTATGGTGTAGCAAATGCGGCGCTTTGCGCCGCCCACCAATTTGTTAAAGAAAGAATAGTACCAGTATTGATTGAAAGAAAGCATTTTCGACTAAAATCATCAACACAAACTGCGCAAAGGTCACAACGACACGCTAGGATGTGCCGAATATGTTACCGCGTGTCGTTGTGACCTTTGCGCAGTTTGTGTGGATGATTTTAGTCGAAAATGCTTTCTTTCAATCAATACTGGTACTATTCTTTCTTTAACAAATTGGTGGGCGGCGCAAAGCGCCGCATTTGCTACACCATAGGAATATCGTTTAATACTCTTACTTTTAGATGCTTCATACTTGGAACATATTCCCCTTTCTGTCTTTAGCCATTTTACATAAAATACTCTTACTTTTTAATTGGCGGAGCCAATCAACCCACGTTACCAATGTACTGTAGGCCACCTTGAGACACGACTGTAAAGGCTCTCGTACGAGTTTGACATATTTGGGTAACGTACGGGACGAGCAGGGCAATTTGGTAACACGTATGCAGGGCCTCCTGAACGAGCGGAGGCACTTTGAGGCACGCGCAAAACGAACAGGACAATTTTGGGACACCTATGCAGGGCCTCCTGAACGAGCGGGGGCACCTTGAGGCACGCACAAAACGAACAGGACAATTTTTGGACACCTATGCAGGGCCTCCTGAATGAGCGGGGGCACCTTGAGGCACGCACAAAACGAACAGGACAATTTTGGGACGCCTATGCAAGGCCTCCTGAACGAGCGGGGGCACCTAGAGGCACGCACAAAACGAACAGGATGATTTTGGGACACCTATGCAGGGCCTCCTGAACGAGCGGGGGCACCTTGAGGCACGCACAAAACGAACAGGACAATTTTGGGACACCTATGCAGGGCCTCCTGAACGAGCGGGGGCACTTTTGAGGCACGCACAAAACAAACAGGACAATTTTGGGACGCCTATGCAGGGCCTCCTGAACGAGCGGGGGCACCTAGAGGCACGCACAAAACGAACAGGACGATTTTGGGACACCTAGGCCGGCTGGTGGGTGGGGGGGGGGGGGGGGGGGGGGTGCAGGGCCTCCTGAACGAGCGGGGGCACCTTGAGGCACGCACAAAACGAACAGGACAATTTTGGGACACCTATGCAGGGCCTCCTGAACGAGCGGGGCACTTTTGAGGCACGCACAAAACAAACAAAACAATTTTGGGACACCTATGCAGGGCCTCCTGAACGAGCGGGGGCACCTTGAGGCACGCACAAGACAAACAGGACAATTTTGGGACACCTATTCATTGCCTCCTGAACGAGCGGGGGCACCTTGAGGCACGCACAAAACGAACAGGACGATTTTGGGACACCTATGCAGGGCCTCCTGAACGAGCGGGGGCACCTTGAGGCACGCACAAAACGAACAGAACAATTTGAGACACCTATGCAGGGCCTCCTGAACGAGCGGGGGCACTTTGACGCACGCACAAAACGAACAGGACAATTTTGGGACATCTATGCAGGGCCTCCTGAACGAGCGGGGGCACTTTGACGCACGCACAAAACGAACAGGACAATTTTGTGACACCTATGCAGGGCCTCCTGAACGAGGAGGGGGGGGGGGAGGCTATTGGAGGGAGTTAATTCGAGGGGTGTGCTTATGGGCGCAAATACGGTAAACTACAGGGTTGCAATCAGCGAATATTTCAGCGCTTACTGCACCGATATGACAAATTCTTCCACGTTTTGGACAGCGAACTGCACCTTACGTAGGCATGTGCAAAATTTATCGTACACCCGCTACGAAAACGGGTCGACTTCAGCTGCAAACAGAATATCTCAGATTCCCGCGTTAAATACTGCCAATTCTACGGCCACAACGCCTTACCATTGTGTAAAGCGCCGCGCAGACGACCCCAAGCTTGAGCTGCAGGCCTCCACAGAAGTGACTTGGAAGCAGGCACATCTTGGAGTGAAATCGCCCTCCGTTCAAACGTTCTGCACACGCTGACATGTAGGGAACGGAAGGGGTTGTTTGGTGGTTCTCTACTACCATAAATCCTAATGCTATGCTGTCGTCAAGACGCGCGAATTCTGCCGAAACACCATTAACGCGCGAAGCGCCGAAAATAGAGAGGCGGCCGTCCTAACCGCGGGCTTGGAAGAGCGCCTGAGGAAGATTTACTGCCTCACTCTCCCCTCTAAGAAATAGGACGTCAATGAGCGTCCATACTTTTAGCTTTGGAAACAATAGCTTCGTTCTCTGCTTTTCATCTCATCATTGAGACTACCACAAGAAATAGACACTGAAAAAGGAGGTTAACGGCCCACCGAGCAGTGTCACTTCGCATGAACCTCACAAGCCCATTCGTTAGGCAGATAGATCAACCTACGCGAGCGGGCAAACAGGGACGCGAGCCGTTCCGCCTAAAAGCCACTCTGTGTGGCTTTTAGGAAGGAAGGAAGGGCTCGCTTGCCGCGAGCTGGGTGCGATCAAGCGGACACAGAGGGACTGGGGAAGCGGGGAGAAATCGGCCTCGAAGTGTCCCCTAGCCGACCACAAATTCCAATTAGTCGTTCCTCCCTCCCGCTCTAGCAGCGGATATTGTGATTTGCGAAGGGCCCAAATCGAACGTTCGCGGTACCTGGACCGTCGTTCAGTCCGCCTGACTGGACGGTGAAGAAGGAAAGGCGTTCGCGACTACTGTGACTGCTCGATTAGCGGAGCCGCGCGGGTATTGCGAGGTAAGAAGGTGGTCTGACGACAACGCAATCTTCTTCTTGTGTCCGATTGATGAGCGACAGGCTCATTTTCTTTCAGTAGCTTCGTTACCGCCTTTGTGTAGGAAGGCCAGTCACAATTGGGCCAATTCTCGAGCGGGACCAGCACGAGAGGTTCAGATGTGACACCTTGTGCGGTCTGACGGTCAAACGGCGTAGTTACATTCATTTGCTTTTGCAAATCTCTGGAACGTCACTTTCGGCCATCATCATATTATTCACAAACGATCAGAAAGTCACACAAACACAGAGAAAGATGGCTCATAACAACTGTATAGCTGACTTTCATAAGCTAGAGAAGTTCATTCCTACCACAGCTACACTGAATACTTCAACACAACTACATACACACGTCGAATAACTTTCGCTTGTCACGTTACAGTACACTACAAAATCGACAGTACTGTGTCTTCGAAGTGCAACACACCACAGACTCGACGTCACCTCTATTAAGCACGTCACTTCGAGTTGTTGATGCTTGCAACACACAAGGAAACACGCCACGAACCACACCGCAGTCCTTCACCAGTTGGCCTTTCCGGCGCCTACCAAGATACCAAGCTCCCTTTCGAAGATTTGCTTGTTGATGTTAACGAAGGCCTCTTCCAGGTCGGTGTGGGAGACAAAGCACTCCTCCAACACATCGTCATTCTTCATCTGCTGGACGAGTCTGAAGAAGTCGGTCAGGCGAAGGCCCTCGGTGGGCATCAAGGCCTCGATGTATTGGGCGTGGAACTCGAGGATCTCGACGCTGGGCTGGAACTGCTTGAGCAGGCCGACAACGACCTGGGACCTCTTGTGCAGCTTGACTCGGATCTTGAGGGAGTAGCTGTTGGTGAAGCGACGTCTGTAGTAGTCGAGGGGACCGATGATCCGGAGGCGACCGTAGGCCAGTAGTGCTAGCCGGTCTGCCATGGCGTCTGCCATCTTGGCCTTGCTGGCGGTGAAGACCACTGCAGTTCCACTGGCGCTAACCCGATGCAGGAAGCCAGCCACCAGCTTCAGGTCTTTGTTGTCTAGCTTGTCAGTGACTCCATCAAGTACAAGTAGCTTTGGCCTCGCCATTGCCGCTATGGCAATCTTCAGCTTCAGTCTAGTGCCTGTTGCTGCCTCTGCAACATCTGTATCAAGCTGAGGCTTTAGAGCCAACTCATTGGAAAGGTGGTTGATCATGTCCGCAATGCTTGGCATTGGCATTCCACGAATGACCCCATAGAACTCTAGATGCTCGCGAACGGTTAGTCCATCAGAGAGGGCGTCTGCTTCTGGGCAGTAGCCGATGCTCTCAGCCTGCATTCTTGTGTTGCCAAAGATCGTTTCATTCAAAAGCTTCGCCTCACCACTATGCACAGCTCGGATTCCAGCGAGCATTTCAAGAAGTGTGCTCTTTCCAGACTGTAACTTCCCAATGACACCCAGGCACTCGCCTTGTCTCACACCAAAACTGACATCTTCAACCGATGTGCGAAATGCGTCGCTGTGGATTGCCCTTTGCGCCACTAGGACAAAGTTGCCACTGTTGGCATCTAGGGCCTCCTTCTCCAACTGAAGACTGTCTCGATCCATCCATAGGATATCATCAGGTTCATCGTTGTCTGCTTGACCTGCGTTGCTCCAGTTCTTCCTCTCCTCCTCCTCGCTGGTTGTCTTCGTATCGAACCAGAGTAAAAACGTGGATATCAGAAACCATGGCTGCAGCGTGACCACTCGCTTGAACAGCACGTGCCACGTGAACAGTCTCAAAAGTGGTTCCTGATGGTACAGGAGCTCATGGACCATGTTGCTGATGAAGCTGAAGGGAAGGACGTTCAGTACGTCGACGAAGCCATAGCGAGAAGAGACCCATCTTTCGGAGATCTCATTGAAGCTGCTCAGCTCGAGTGCGACGCCGATTAACAGACTGAAGCCGGCGAAGTAGAGTTGGTAGTTGATTACCTTTAGAGATCTGTTGCAGTTGTTGATGAACAGGTAGACAGTTGGCAGAAGAGCCTGAGTGGCCAGTGCCAACGAAATGGAATACATCCAGGGATTGACCTTCAACTGGCTGGTGTCGATGGAGAGGGCCACACCAATGGTCGCATATGCTATGAAGCACACCAGGACGTCCCAATTGAATTGGGCAATCCAAAAGAGACGTTGGCTCATCCCAGACAACACGCGAACCCGCTCCACTTTCAGCTGGCGCTCTTGAATCACCATTCGAACTGTCATCGACGGCACCCAAATGATTGTGACCATCGCCAGGGCGTGCATGAAAAGCTCTCCAAAGGTGGCGCTGGTTATGCGGTAGATGTCGGTGTCGATTTCGTCTGAAATGCTGGAGATCCCTCTGCCTTCTGGGTTCCGCAGACCGTGCTGCACGACCACTGCTCTCAGCTCTGCGTTGAAGTAGGCGTTGAGAAGATAGCGCCTGTTATGGGGATTGCTTGGTGATGCGACGTGCAGCAACCTTGTAGTGCCTTCATTGGAACCGATTTCTTCGATCGCGTAGTGGACGGCACTTTCTGCATGCTCGCGAAGAAGTAGTTTGAAGTCATACGCGTTTATCAGTGAAAGGACGCAGCTCCTGTTGCCCTCGACTTCATGAAAAGTGCTCAAGGCCGTGTTTCTTATGGGTTGAATGGTTGTGCCCAACTCACTGGGATCCAAAAGGTTCTCGCAGTTGGTCCCACTGTTAATTTCGTCTAGCAGAGAATGAGAGCCCTTCCACATGGCTGATGCATTTCCACCATCCGACTCCACAATGGTTTCAAGAACTGATGTTCTGGACAAGCCATACGCCTTGATGCTGAGCAACAGTGGGCTCTCATCCGCTTGTGCAGCGTTGGAGGAGAACACCAGCAACCGCGGACCACCCGACTGTGGATCAGCTGGCAATCCATCGACCGACAGATTGATGGCTGCTGCTGGAGTGAAGGTAGCAAGGAGTGCCGAATTCTTGGACATCCTCAAGATGATCAGGAGAAGGTAGAACAGTGCTGGCATGAGGTAAACGAAACAGGTCTCGAAAGCATTCCTTCGCATCTGGATACCGCGCTGCTTCCACAGCGCTACAACCTGTCCCAGCCGAAGTTTCACGCCTTGAATCCTCTTGAATGGCTTCTGGGCCCGGTGGGCAATCAAGACTTCCTCCACTGCAAGGGCAAAGCCGCCCTTGCTTGGTTGCCTGCGTCTGTTGGCTGCGCCACTGACGGTATCGAAAACCTCCGACATCGTTGTTTCATGGAGAGTGATGGAACCTACTTGGAAGCTGGAGCCATTCTTCTCCAGTAGATCAAGGACTCTGAGTAACGCCGGGCTGCGAGCCACCTGCGGCGGCATTGACATGACTAGTGAGTCTCCCTTTGAAGACTCGAGCCGCGACATTGGGGCACAGTCCTTCAAGGCTTGACAAAGGTCTTGCTCAGCTATGGACTGACCCTCATGTGGCTTCAGTGTCAGCTGGAAACCAGCTCCGTACTTGGACTTCAGGTAAAAAGGCGTTCCATAGCACTCGAGTTTTCCATTGTCCAAGATGGCGACGCGATCCGCTAGAACATCGACCTCCTCAACGTCTTGAGTCGTCATAAGGATAGTGGCTCTGTTTCGACAGCCGAGAATTGTATCCCAAATGAGACGCTTCGTTGATGGGCTTTCAGCTATTGAAGTTGGCTCGTCTATGACAATCAGCGTGGGCTGACTCACTAGTGTCGATGCCAGCGAAAGAAGGCGCTTCAGGCCCACGCTCAAGCATGATATGGTCTCGTGCAGGCTGCTGTTCTTGAAACGCAGTCCCTTGGCAAGCCTTTGACTAGACTCTTTGGTGTCCACGTCGGACATTCCATTTAGGCGGCCAAAGAGATAGAGCTGTTCAACTGGGGTCATTCCATCAAAGCAGATGTTGAATTGAGGACAGAAGCCGACCATGCTTTCCATGTCGTCCTCATCGCCTTGGCAGGACTTGCTGCAGATGGCGGCGGTCCCACTGCCGGGCTTCAGCAGTCCCATGGCACAGTTGATGACTGCACTCTTGCCGGACTTGTCGTTGCCCAGGAGAAGAGTGATCTCGCGCTCGTAGATAGACATGGACAGATCGTCCACCGAAGAGAACCTCGCCTTGGTCTTGGTCAACTTCTCGAATCGCAGGGCCACTGGCGTCCCCACAGGCACCTCCTCCACATCGGTTTCGTACACGCCTTTGATGCGCTTGTTTCTAACGATATTCCACAGCCGACTGGGTGCTTTCTGCACTGGAGTGGCATCACTTTGGTGGCTTGCCACGCTGACGCGTCCCTCCTGCAGGGGTCCTACAACACTCTCCTTGTTTGCCTTGGGTGGTGACTGACGCACTCTCGTTTGGCGTCTTTTCAGCGCGTCTCTAACGCTCCAGTCCGCTGTGCCGAATGTGCTTGGTCGTAGCTTCTGTATGCAGATGGAGATGATAGGATAGAGGGCGCACTGCAGCCCGCAACACAGAACTGCTTCCACGGATGGTGCTGCGCTGTTGTCGCCCATCTTCCAAAACAGGTAGCCTTCCATGCGCTTGCCGCTTAGTAGAACCTTGACTGTGGATTGGAACGAGATTGCTGGATGCGTAATGGATGCCAGTCGGATGAGGCCCATGCCTATTCCCCCTTGCTCTTCATTGAAAAGTCCCATGTACTGTGGCAGCAGGAAACTGTGTGCTACCATGATCAGAGCGAGCCAAATGGGTGTCAACTCTTTGCTGGTGATCAGATTTGTAACCATCTCAATAAAACATGCCGTGCTGATGGCGAAGCACAGGTGAGCTGCCAGTAGCTCGTACCAGTAGGCCTTGACAAAGACACCTGGCATGCCGTACTGTAACACTACCCACTGGATGAGGCATGGTGCCCCGAAGAGGGTCAGCCCAAAGCAGATCCACGAGGCCATATAGGCACCCCTCCTAACCCTGTAGAATAACAGGATATCCTTCATGCCATGCTCCACTTCCTGAGCCATGGACCACATGAAGATGTAGCAGTGAGGCAGTAGGCAGAAGGCCGTCATCACCTGTGAAGAGTGCTAGCCATAGCTACTCGAACTACACTACACAAAGACCGTCTCCCCAACCTGCATGAAGCCAAACAAGAAGCCCGGCTCCAGAGCAGTCACTTCACATGTCTCGTCCGAGCAGTGCAAGGGCAGGAACTTGATCTCGACATTGTGGGGTGACCTATGGCCTGTCTGGTACTCGATGACGGAGCTCTCAACGAGGCTTTGCAGGAGAAGGGTGGATCGGCTGGCCATCCAGCCGAATTGAGTTGTCATCTGGTACTGGACGGATGAGTCCTTGGTGAGATTTAGCCCGAGAACAGCCCACAATGGCCGAACTGGCATAACTTCGCGTTTCAGATGGGCCAGTGCCTCTTGACGATCGTGGAAGCCTCGACTGCGACTCTCGAGACGAGGGGCGCACCTGAAACTGGCGCAATGGGTGGATGGGTTGGATCGCGGCACGTTTTTTCTGTAGTACCTGCATGTGACAACGATCGAAGTGGTGCGGGCAGCATGGACGAGTACACCTCTAGCTTGTAGGTTGCCCCTCCCACCTATGGCTACCTACCTACACGTACAATACGTCTATATTGCCCCCCCCCCCCCCTCCTCCCCCCCACCCCCCTCCCCCCCTCCCCCTCCCATGCTCATCCAAATCTCTCACAGTCGGCAAACAACAGAGACCATCTGAGATTGTCATCGACCCACCTTCGCAGAACGTCCTTGTGACAGGCGGAGGTCGCTCTGAGCTTGTCTTGGCTGACGGCCCTCCACAGCTCCTGGTCCATCATGCGCACGAAGCGTCGAGTCTCCTCGGTCTCGGGATAGTAGATAAGCATGCCGGTCGCGACGACGTCCAAGGAACGGAGTGAGTCGTACCGGTAGCTGGAAGGGATGAAGGGATCACCACATCGAACCATATTGAGAATGTTGTTAGAAAACTACGGGGTTTATTCTGACCAAATTGCATTGGCGCAAGCTGCTTTTAACCTTGTTAAATATGGGGCAGGGATTTTTTCGCCCGGCCTCAGCCGGGCGAACCCCTACGAGAGCTTATCGTGCGTGCGTGCGTGCGTGCGTCCGTCCGTTAGTCACGCTCTCAGATCTCGGCGTTTGAACGTCGTAGGAAGGAGATCTTGGGCTTTATGGATAGGTCTCGACTCACTGGTAATGTCGCTAAGAGACTTCGAAATTCAAAAGTTTGAATTGCGCGCGCTACAGTAACCCGAAGGTCTAAAAGGAAAACGGCTCTAACTCGCTCGTCTTACGTCGTAGAGCGGCGTGCGATAGCTCAACTAAAAGGTCTCGACGTGCTCTTTCGTTTGGCATTACAAATTTTCTTAATTACGCAAACACGCAACACGCGAAGCGACATTCTCGCGTTTTTAACGCAGAAATCGCTCTAACTCGCTCAGCGTGCGTCGTACGGAGACGGTCTTGGGCTGGTTGGATAGCTCTCGACTCACTGATCATTTGTTCTTCTATTGGTCGAAACTCAAAAGTTTGAATTTCGGGAGCTACAGTAACCCAAAGGTTTAAAACGCAAAACTTATCTAACTCGCTCATCTTCCGTCATAGAGAGACGATCTTGAGTTCCTTGAATAGGTTTCGGTACACTGATAATTCCGTTAAGAGAAGTCGAAATTCAAAAGTTTGAATTGCGCGCGCTACAGTAACCCGAAGGTCCAAAACGCGAAACGGATCTAACACGCTCGTCTTACGTCGTAGAGCGGCGTGCGATAGGTCAACTAAAAGGTCTCGACGTGCTCTTTCACTTGGCGTAAAAATTTTGTTAATTACGCAAACACGCACCACGAAAAGCGACATTCTCGCGTTTTTAGCGTAGAAATCGCTCTAACTCGCTCAGCGTGCGTCGTAGAGAGACGATCTTGAGTTGCTGGATAGCTCTTGACTCACTGATCATTTGTTCTCCTATTGGTCGAAACTCAAAAGTTTGAATATCGCGAGCTACAGTAACCCAAAGGTTCAAACAGCAAATGGGCCCTAACTTGCTCGTCTTACGTTGTAGAGCGGCATTCGTTCGACCGTTTGAAAGCTTACGTAGAGGCAGTTGTTGAACGGTCATTCCTAAAGAAAAACTTTTGTTTTTTTAAACCCTTGTCTTACGAACAACTTTGTCTGCTAAAAAAATTAATCCCGGGCGATCCCAATGTTGCCTTGCAACAACCGCTCAGAAATGCGTGTGTCTTGCTAAAAAAATTAATCCCGGGCGATCCCAATGTTGCCCTGCAAGAACCTCGCAGAAGGGAAAGTGTCAGAAGTAGCGCATGAATAGTGGACTCCGGGCGGGCGCGCGTCATATCGGAAAGGCTTCGAAATACTTTACAAAAGTATCCACTCTTTTACTCTTCCACTTTAAAACACTCACAAACCACTCTGTATTAATAAAACAACTCAACTTTTTTAAAACAGCTTGTTATACTCCACAAAAAAGTGTGGAGTATATAGCGTTTGTGCGCGGAAGCAGAAAAGTTGCCCGTCTGGCGTTCGCGCGTGAAGCGGCCGATTTGCAAACGGTCTTTTGCGTTGGGTAGGCCTAGTAAGTGGGCAGGGTGGACACCAAACGGGGTCACGCTCCGGGACCCCGTTGGCGGGAAATTCAAAAATTTAAATTTTCAAAGTACTGAAAAATGGGTTGGGCAAGGTAGAACTCGAAAAAGTTGCATATAATGGTATATACTATCTTTTGATATGCGGTGATCTGGGCGGCAATCCCTTCCCTGTCAGGTCTTCTTTGCCCAACTCAGCAAATCCAACAAAGTCCTCAAACACCGTGTTGTCGTCAACGTAGCGGAGACAGAAGCACATCTGTTCCGTCACAGACGCGTCTGGAAGTGACTGTTGTGTAATTGGGGTCAGAGGATTTTGACTTACTATCTTACTCTATGTACATATGTACGTACTGCACTTCCCCACCAAATGTCACACTGTTTGCTGACAATCACTGAGAAAAGACCGCTTCGCTTCACTCGATTTAAAATGATCTCCATAATCGCCTCGCCACACAGCTGGATCAGCTTGTTTTGAAAGGTCTTGCTTGTGTAAAGAGCGTTGCCAGCCGCCGTCTTCAAGTGTTCCCGCAGTAAACTATCCCCGCTGCGCACTGCGAACCTCAGCAACGAACGAAAGACCCCATCCCTAGGTTCTTAGCCATCTGCAGGGAGAACACGCCCGCCACCACGATGGCCTCGCAAGGCGATCCCGGTTCGACCACACAATAGAATAGCCCGAACTAGTGACTCCATCACTTGCTTGTTGCGCTCGATTTCCTGAGCCATTTTGCACATCCAACTGCCTGTCAATGGCAGTTTCTGGTTGAGCGAGACGTGCCGCCAACTCTGATCAAAGAACAGCATTGGCTCTGTGGTAATTGTGGTTTGAATGCTCTGCCAATTTCTCAATCACTTTCTTGTAGGAGCAGAAAGGCTCTGTTAGTAACTGGCCAGCCTGCTGAAGGCTACGGCCGGCAGTAGTCTGACGGAAGAGGACACATGGCTCACAGAGAATGCCATTGGCTCGGCAGGAGAAGTAGGCCCACTGAGCGTTGTTCAGGCGTTTGGCCAGCAAATTTCTGGTCTGCTGCGCCTGCCAAAGAACTCATTCAAATAGGAATAAATAATATGTACGCTGCTCTTCAACGGCTTTTTGTTGCCAACCTGGACACACGTGGCAACGATTTTCTTATCAGAGTACACGTTTCTCTCCTGTCTCAAGAATTGGTTCCTCTGCAGTGCGGACAAAAGAACTGACAGAAACGAGGCGAGGTCGAGTTCACCATGGGGCTCTTCTTCAGGTGGAGGTGGGGGAAGAGTTGCGGGAGTGGGGGCAAATTTTCACGGCCGCCAGTAGACTCCTTGGGGGACTGTTAGGAATCGGCGTCTCGGCCTTCGCTACAGGAGCAAAGAAGGCCGAAATCGGGTAAAAGCTTTCCTCTTAACGGTTTTCTTTTTCCGCCATTTTCCAAATCAACAAGCAACAACTAGCTCGTTGTTTGCTAGTGAAGCGTAAAATCAGGCGAGATAGTCATCTGACTGATAATAGATGCTGCCCCCCCCCCCCCTGTACGTACTATGATAATAAACGATGCCCCTCTGGGGGCATCAGGGGGCCTGCCCCCCCTCGCCCCCGTGGGGGCGGCTACAGGGGGGGGCCGCCCCCCTTGCCCCCTCTCCTCTCTGGATCCGCTAGTGCAAGGAGCATCGGACGCAAGTGTAGTAGACGTTGCCGCCTCTTCTGGCATTGCACTGTACCGAGCACCTTTCCCGGCCAACGAACGCTGTCGAATAACACCAACTCGTTGCCCTTTTTTTCCTAAACGCCCCTTCTATAGGGGCGAATTCCATCTTTTGTTTGCGACAACCGCGTTATAGAAATCACGATGCTTTTGCATTCGAACGACTGAGCGTCACAAGACCTTGCTGCTGAACAGGCTGGCTCGCTTCATGTCAAAATTGTTTGTGCGTGCCATGTACAAAATAGATCAGATACATACATAGGTGTGTAGGTGTAGGGGGATAATTAGATACTGTACATAGCTAATACTTTGAGGAACATGATTGCCCTACGTGCCAGCGGAGCGCAAATGATTAGATGGGGTGATTGGACCGTAACAAATTGGGTGAGATACAACCTGTGGGTGATGTGATTCAAACGTGACCCTGCTTTTATACGAGTAGAACAACTTCCCAACGGAGTATAACGTTTTCCTCCTGCACGGTGTAGAACAATTTCGCACAGTTGTAGAACAATTTCACAGCAGAGTAGAACAATTTCCGGAAAAGTAGAACAACTTCCCTCTTCCGCTTGTAGAACAATTTCCCCTGTAGAACAACTTCCACCCAATCTACGAGCGTCCTGTCGTCGTTTATACGAACAGCCAATTAACTCCACTGGATGCCTACGCGACAACTATCTCTCCCTCCCTCCCCCCATCCACCCCCCTC
>JASAMZ010013417.1:0-16262 GCA_030248115.1 Linhomoeus sp. GSCO2_2 | reverse complement strand
TATGGCACGAGTACTAAACGTTTGGCAGCTACATATGTACGTATCTAAGTACATACGTACCAAACAATTTCTCAAATTCTGTGCTGTATGACCACACGATGTACACTACATACATGTACATACATGAAGTGAACCTGTTATACAAAGGTCCTTGAACAGAGACAGAGTGACTGGCACACTACACAGAACTTTCAGATAAATTGAATCGAATGGTAAGCCGGCGTTGTCTGAACACCTCCGTTTGGGAGAACTTGACCCACGGGCACCTGCGCAGCTGTCACTTCAACGAGTTGGCTGCTATGACAGTGAGACACGCGAGCATTCAGTGCTAGTAGGAATGGTACTTACCATATTGTGGGTCTCCGTCTGATCGATACTCTAGGAACCTCCAACGGAAGTGCCACTTTCCCACTGGCTGACGATGTATTGGATCTACTGGATTGGCTACAGCATCTCGTTGACATTGCTCGTCTTCGCCCTTGTCATCTTCTTCCGTTACAGGTCGGCAACATATTCGTTCTGTAATCAGCATTTTACCCTGCTTGAATGGGTTACGGCTGGGAGCAGTGTGTACCGTCGGCGCTGTTCAGAAGTCTGCATTGTCTGCGCAACCGGATCCATTGCAACCTGATCCTCTGCTTCGCCTTGCACAACGCCGTCTGGATCGCCTACTCGCTGCTGGCGCGCGAGTTCAACGTCATAGACAAGCTCAAGCACTTGGCATGCACTCCCTCGCTTCGTGTGCTTGCCAGTGTAGGAAATGTACTTCAATTTACTCTGTGTGTCACTTCATGAGGGCGTATGCGGCGCGCCGGCGACCCTCCTAAAGTTCTTCATTGCGGCAGCCTTCTTCTGGATGTTCATCGAAGGGTTCTACCTCTTTCTCAGCGTCATCTTCTCTTTCCACGTGGACGACATCAAGTACTGGATGTGCGCCCTCCTTGGATGGGGTACAGTAGCTTCTGACGCTTTGAAGCTTCCGAAGTATAGTGGCGGCGGTCACTGCGCATCGTTCAGGTGTGCCACTCGCCCTAGTCGTCGTTAGCAGCGGCCTGCGTTGGCTGACCGCCGGCCCGGTGGAGAGGAAGCTCTGCTGGGCGCAGCAGCCGCACGGTCTCGACTACGTTCTCATTGGCCCCATTCTCATGCTCTTGGTGGTAAGTGTGAGGGCGAGACGCACCGTACTATTCGCGCCACGCAAAGGTACTGAAACTTCAGGTGAACGTGGCGTTCCTCTGCCTGATCATCTCTGTGCTCATGAAGAAGCTGCGAGAATCAGCGAGTCCCGACTTGGAGAAGCTACGGTATCTGGCGTCGAGTAACCCCTAACCTTATACGTAAACGACGGTACCTTCAAATACAGAAAGGGAGCGAAAGCCTTGCTGATCCTCTGCCCACTTCTGGGGGTCAACCACGTTTTGGGGGCCGTCCAGCCGCACAGACCCCTCTGGCTGCGCCTTTGTCTCGCCTACTACACGACTGTGATGTCGGCCAGTCAGGGCACACTGGTCGCCCTCTTCTTCTGCCTATGGAACAATGAGGCAGACCGAGTGCTATCTTCAGCATTGAAACAAAGCTGCAGGCAACGGCTTCATTTCGTCCACTGTTCTAGGCGGTGCGCCACAGCTACCGGCACTTCGTGGATCGCCTGCAGCTACGCCGCGAGCGCGGCCCTTCCTCGCACGCCATCTACAGTCGGCTGTCGAGTTTCCGAAGTAGCGCCATCTCCTTCGTCGCCCCGTTCACCTTCGGCGCCGCGACGCCGGCCGTTCCAGAGAGCAACACAAACAACGTCACTCTACCGCCGCTAGGCGAAGAAACGCTGCTGTGATACGGATATACATTCTCGCAGATTCGGTACGTAGCTGTTCATTATGAGCGTGTCGTGGCGGTTCGCTGCAGTACTTTTGAAGTTTGAATCAGGCATTTCTTCGATTCAAACTTGCATGCAGAATAGTTTAGAATAGAATTTGTTGTAGGCAGTTTCACCTAGGTTACTGTATCATACAGTTTGCGAAGGGCGCAAGATAACAACGACATGATACTTCCAACTTCACTTCTCGTTTCCAACTCAAAGCGATATTCTGCCCACCACAAGCACCTCCGACCACAAGCGAACGAAACGAACGGAACGACGCCTCAACGGACGAACAGCCGTTGCAGCAATGGAAGATTTGCCAAGACGCCAACACAACTCGAACTGTACGGAGAGCTCCGAAAACAGAAAATAGAAAGCAGAATCTAGAACACAAAAGCCATGCGAAAACCGACATGTTCGTTTGCAGGTCTACGGGACTGTACTTCCCATTTACAGGAAAAGTCACAAATGTGAACTGGAAGGATTTTCCAACAGATTCAACATGAACTACTGATTTAAATTAAATGGATTCTATGTATGCTTCTTAGCGCTATGTACAGACCTTGCGGTTCTGACGAGATCTACTGATGTAAATGGGATGCATTCGAGCGAACTTGTCGGCAACGCATGCAGATGTAGGTGTGGAAATAGTTGTTGGTTATATACACACTTGCCCATCTAGTAAAAGTGGATAAGATTTCAGAGTTTTCAGTTTGTGTGGGCCACTACCAGTAATGCCAGCAGCACTGTCAACTTTGCATGGACATCGACCAGCTCCCTCTTGCTTTGCAGTGAGGATTCTCTAGAGGATCACTAAGGATGCACTACGATTCACTTAAAATTCACCAGGGATTGGCTAGGATTTGGTTATGACCTCCACGGATTTGCTAGGATCACAAGACCAGCATCTAATGTGGGTTGAGCATCTAATGTGACCAGCACAAGCTCAAAAAGATGAACCTTAAAAAATTTGTCTGCAGGCTGTGACCACAAAAGATGCACATCAATCCTTGTCCGCAGCCTGCACTCACAAATTGACAACCCCAAAAATTTTTCTACAGACCCCGAACAAGAAAGATGCGCATCAATCCTTGTCCCCAGACTGCACTCGCAAAACGATGACTGTCGAGTGCACCTTAGGTACACGAAAAATTTTGGGTGCAAATGCGAACCATTTGAGTCCCTGTGTTGGATAAAGGGATAGCCGACAGACTGGCCGCTTTGTATGGCCGTGCACTGTTGTGTGTAGCTGTGCGCACGGCAGCTCCTGTTTGAAACTATGCCACGTAGCCACACAATCACTTTGTGTTGCCATGCATGCGTGGTGCGGGCATTGTAACTGCGCAACCACCTAACGTCACAAAATGTGTGCCCTGGCCCTCATTTCTCTGACCATGCAAATCCTGTTACCGCGCAAGTTATATGCTTGATTGGTGGGGCGCATAGGGTCTACACTTTCGGCTAGGCCCCCCCCCCCCCCCATACCCCCCCCCCCCCCCCGGTTACACGTATGGTAGTCTGTTGCACACAACTTCAAAACTTTCCATTGTCAAATTCACACTCGGAAGCTTGAGCGCTACACTAAGGAATAATTTTGATGAGTCTAAAAGTGGTTTCTTTCTACTATTCGATGTAAAACTTTGGGTTACTGTAGTGTGCGGAATTTGAATCTTTGAGACTTCATTGTTAGATTCATGCTTGGCAACTCCACCACTTGAATTCGATGTGTGATTTGAGTTGACTGAGTTTGATCAAATTTTCAGTTTTTTGACATAAAACTTTAGGCTACTGTAGTGAATGCAGTTCAAAATATTTTCGACTTGTGACTCTTGAACCGACATCTCCTTATAGTAACCTCCTGAATGACACTCACCTATGGTACCTCTCTTATGGTCACCTCCTTATCTTCCTCCTGCATGTCACTCTGGGACTCACAAGTGCCGAGATATGACCATGCCAAAATCACCAGTTTTGGACTTGTTTTGGTTCCTGTAGCCCTCCGTTTAAACTTTTGAAGCTTTTGATGTTGCTCAGGAGCTCAAGGACATCAATTTGATATGTGATTCAACTATCGACAAAATTTTGACTTTTCGTGGACCCCACTTTGGGATACTGTAGCACCTGATTTTGAAATCTTGTTATTTCGACCTTCACAGTTCGCGAGAGGAGTCCGAGGGCTACCCGTCGATCATACCTGTAACGCGCCCCCTCGGGGAGGGGGGGGGGGGGGAGGGGGGTCCGGATTTTGGGGGGGGGGGGGGGGGGGGGGGTTTTCCAAAACCGAGGAGGGGGGGTCACAATGACCTAAAAATTTGGCACAAAAGTACGGAAATTTTGACAAAATAGGGTAAAAAGTGCCAAAAAACGATTAATTTTGATGGAAAAAAGCCTAAAGATAGCGCCGCAGGCGATAATTTGGCCATATTTAAGCGCCGCAGGCGAAAATTTCGCAATTTTTGGGAGGGGGGGGTCTTTCAGGCTGGACAGGGGGGGGGGGGGGGGGGGGGGGGGGGGTGGGGGGGGGAGGTGGGGGAATCTCCGGCCAGGGGGGGGGGGGTCCCCCCCCCTCCCACCCCCCACCCCAGCGTTACAGGTATGCCGTCGATGTGTCGAACTCCACTTAATGACCTCTGACAAGAGAGTTATTGAGCCTGAAGCATGCATGTCGTTTCCAGTTTGCGATGCCTTTTGGCTACTGTACCTCTCTATTTAAACTTTTGAAACTTTTTGTTGTCTGATTCGTGCTCAGGAGCTCAGGCGCTTCACTTTGATATGCGATTTGACAAGGTTCGGTCAACTTTTGTCTTAAAATGGACCCCACTTTGGGATACTGTAGCATGCGAGTTTGAAAACATATTTCAGTTTTGAACACTCAAACCAAGAGAGGAGTCTGCAGGCTACCCGACGATGTCTCAACCTCCTTTTTACAACGTCAGACGAGCGAGTTATAAAGCTGGCTACTATGCCAAAATCACGAATTTTGATGCGTTTTGGTTACTGTAGCACTCTACTTAAACTTTTGAAGCCTTTTGTTGTCAGATTCATACTCCTCAGGAGTTCAAGCGCTTCATTTTGACATGCGATTTGACTAGGTTTGGCCAACTGTCTTAAAATGGACCCCACTTTGGGATACTGTAGCACGCGATTTTGAAAACTTGTTTCAGTTTTGAGCACGCAGATGGCGAGAAGAGCCCGCAGGCTACCCAACGATGTCTCAACCTCCTTCCTACGACGTCAGACAAGCGAGTTATTAAGCTCGAAGCGAGCATAATGCACGCACATACATACATTCATACGTACGCACGCCGAGCTCTTGATAGGGTTCGCTCAGCTGAGGCCAAGCGAAAAAAGGGGCGGGGAGCTGTAATTTTCCCAAAACACCCATGATGCAAACCCACTCCCCAAATGTGCAACTACTGAGA
Source organism: Linhomoeus sp. GSCO2_2 (assembly GCA_030248115.1). Lineage (NCBI taxonomy): Eukaryota > Metazoa > Nematoda > Chromadorea > Monhysterida > Linhomoeidae > Linhomoeus > Linhomoeus sp. GSCO2_2. The sequence continues at coordinate 10,982 of JASAMZ010013417.1, read as the reverse complement.
TGCCAAGTTGTTCCATGTTCCATACCTGTATAGCCATACTGGTCCAGCAGCCCCCACATAAGCTGCTCCCTTGCTCAGTGAAATAGCATTGAGGATGGCCCTTCTTCATGTGCAACAGAAATGTCTAGCTTTTCACTCCTCCATAGCAACTTGCAAAATGCCACAGGCCATCACAAAGCACACAGAGACTTGTGTGAATACCAAAGGCATACAATTTGGAAGAAGTGTTGCATTTTGTAAAAGCAATGAACAACATGTGTGACACCACACTGTCATGATAGAAACATGTGAGATGGCATGTTGTCACACTGAAAGCCTGCATGATGACGGGTCGTCACTCAGAAGGAAGGCGCGACGATGGGTCGTCACTTAGCAAGAAGGTGCGCCGACGGGTCGTCGTCCTTGCTTGGTGTGACGACGTGTGGTAACTTCGATTTGAAAATGGACGACGTGTCGTTTTTTTGCGGGCGACCAATTCATGCTGGTCCGACGCGCGACAGTATGATTCAAATCTAAGTGCCACCTTAAGGTGGCACTTCAACCCCGGTGTTGCACACCGCGTTAAACTTGCTATGTTCGTGTTGTTTGACACATGGTGTATTGCGCACCAATCGTCACAGCGACACACATACAACGAATTCCATCGAAAACGACGCAAACAATGCATAGAGGAGAGCGAAACACCGTCTACAATGGTCTAGACATCACGAGAACAACATTCCAACATCCACAGGCCCGCAGGACGCGTCTTCGTTTGATCCAGAATTTTGATCCAGAATGTCGATTTTGATCCGAGAACTGTTAGGTCCAACTCATAAGGTTAACACCATCATGCAGTGATGTTGCAGAGAATGGTGTGTCGCCGATGTTAGCTACGTAGCACTTGTAATTAGTAGCTGCGGTGCGCACGATTACCGCCGTCGAAAGCGACGACGATGCCGCGAGGAGGGACGGCCAAGCGGAAGGGGAACGGCGGCGTCGAGCAGCACATGTCGAAGACGCTGTTTAGAAATGTTCCGGGGACGCAGTGGCGGAACGCGGGCGGACATGCGATGGGGTTAGTTCTGAGGCAGGGAATGGGTCCTGGAAGCCGGCTGACGAACGGAAAGACGAAGGGTCGCCCGCCATTAGAACAGACTGATCCTGAAAGCTTCGCGTCTCATGCGTTTGGTTACGTGGCAGATATGCCAAACAGACGAACGGAAGGGGTTGCATGCAATTTGTGATAGGCTTCTTCTTGAGATCTATGTTCTATTTACCGGGGTTTGCGGCGATGGGGGCCGGGTCGACAACCGGAGTGCAGACACCTCGAAGGTTGATCTGGCCGGGTGGGCACACCACTGAAAAGAAAGAATTGTGCTATTTTGGGAAATTGTTTGCGTTCACTACTGCTCCCGAAACTGGAAACGTCGGTGCAGAGAGGACCCAATGCGAAATAGAATGCATACGTAAATGCATAGGCTGAGTATTACCGTCCGTCTAGTATTCTTTGGTGGCCATCTAATGCTGCTGTGACTGTCGGAACACTGGTGCAGTTTATAGGTACATCGTCATTAGGTAAGGATTCTCTCCATATCGTCTATGTACGATTGGGCAGTCGGAGTGCGCCGAAGGAGCAGCAGAGCAGCTGGAAGCCGACTGGGTTGTTGAAGTTGGCGCGGCAGCGGAAACCGGCGGCGCACTCGCGCTGACTGTTGGCCGTCGTGCAGGTCCTGGGACGGGGTCCGGGCGAGCCGGCGACGTTCTCAAACTGCAGAATCGAGTTGGTGTCCGAGCAGGTGACGGCCACGCCGCCGAATAGGAACTGCGCTGGAATATTCTAGGTTGCTGTGGTGGGGATTGGGAGAAGCGAAGGCCGAAGAAGCCGTCCCACCACCACCGCAGTTTCATGCCATGTATTGCTTTGACCTCCTATTCGTTCGCATGCGAAGTCAGGAAAGTATGTAGTTAGGCGAAGGGACAGAAGGATTGGGTCAAAGAAAAGGGCGAGGGTAATGTGTGAGCGCGGGGGTGGGCACTGTGTTTTAGTGCTATAAGCGAAGCTCCAAAGCGCGCTGCCTGCCAATTCACCGACTGGACACCTTGGCGCGCCGCCAGCAGCGGGAAGTTCTGCAGCGCCGGATTGGGACCCAGCCGGCAGCAGAGGTCGACGAAGCCGAGTGGGTTATTGTCGTTCCGTTGGCAGACGTAACCCGGCCGACACTGATTGATGGCGTTGATGAGACATGTGCGAACGACGCCGTTGGCGTACTCCGGCACTTGCCCTTGCAGCGGACAGCTAATCTGGCCTGTCGTTGTCGTTGAATGTTAGCAAAGGTTAATCGGTGGTCAATCGCCACAACTTATAGACCGTTGTGTAGCTCATGCGCCGAAGGGCCGCTGATTACAGTAACACTCTGGAGTTAAATGGGGTCCCAGTTAGCGCAAGTCAACTTACATGAGAATCTACACATGCACAAACGAGTGGCGCAGGCTTTCATGCTGCCAAAATTCATTGGACGCTAACCTTGAGCGCTTCTCAGAGCAACGGCAACCACCAGAAGAAGCGGCGACATCGCCTTCGTCCGGCCGGCCATGACAGCAGCAGAGCAGTCAGTCGTCGACGTCAGCGGCGAGGAAGTCCAAATAAGCAAGTGTGTTGACGCGCGGAGAAAGTCAAAATCGCGTTTTGAATGGATGGGGCGGCGGCAGTTGTCAAAACGGCGCGGAGTGCTGCTGCTGGGGCTAAAATGGCGAGTGGCCAGGGACGAAAAAGTTGACGAACAAATAGGCGCCCAGCGAGATGGCCACTCGGCGAGTCCACTTCAGTCGGCCCTCACGCGCCCTCCCCTCTTTGTCAACAAAGGCGAAGAAGACAACTGTCTGTCTGTGTGTGTGATGGGAACGAGAGGGCGCGAATTCCGCGGCTCCCTCTCTTCGGCCGCGCTTTCTTCTTCTCCTTCTTCTTACTTCTAAACGCCTACTAATCCGCCGGTCAGCAGAGGAGCTTTGTTCTCTCTTTCGGCCGGTCGCTCGCTCCCTCGCGCCCGTCAACAACGAGCGCAAAGGACTGTCGCCGCTGGGTGCTGACAAGTTCTGTGCGGCGAGTCATGTTCTGTGTGCGCGCGGATTTCGACCGTAGAATCTCTCGAGCTGCTACTTGAGCCTTCAATCAATCAGCGCAGCTGCTTCACGTGTCGGAGAAGGGAGAAGAATATGTGTCACGTTCTCGCGAGACGCCGAAAGTAGGTCTTTGTCACTGGACTAGTTTCTTCAGGTGAACAGTGCGCATGGACTGACTCATTTGTGTAAACGCACCATTGGGGGAGTGCATTGCATTCAGCTGTTTGTGAGTATCATGAATTCATCTTTATTTATATATATAGTGCCACTTCTTTATTTCTTTGTTTATTTTCCTGAAGAAGAGAGCCGATTTGCGAGCGCAAAACGATTGGCTGCTGGTGGGAATAGAATCCGCGGCCTAATGGCATACTTTTATTTATTTAACTATTTATTTATTTATTTGTTTATTTATTTGTTTGTTTGTTTGTTTATTTATTGTATTAATAGTAATATTAACATCTATTTTTATTAATAATATTCATGTTTATTAATTATTAATTAAATTATTTATTTATTCATTTAATCACAGTATAAGTATAATATTAACCTAAGCATTGACGCATAATTAATTATTTGCTTTAGAGTTAGTGATGTTACCTACACTGAGGAACACTCAAGCTTTTAGCTTGCGATGAGTGTGCTCAATGAAATTTGACAAATGATATAGCGAAACAACTCAAAGGGGCATGTCGCACCACCGTTGCACAATGCAAAGGAAACTCTGCAGTAGCCGCAATGCATTCATAATCCAGGAAATGCTACAGAGCGCATTTGACGCAGGCAGCAAGCTTGTTGCCATGACGATTATGGAAGACGGGCCCGATTACTGCCAGTTTCGCGCAAGATATTATGCTCCGGTGGCACCAAATAAGGAAATAATAGCATGTTGTACTGCTTCGAATTCGCCATCGAAGCGATTCGGCGCCTCTCTCCTCCTGCAACCATTGGAGGTGCCAGAAGCCCAATCGAGTGCCAATTCCGACTCGCCAACTACGACGCCGTCACGTTGGACGTCGGCTGCTGCTCTAGCGACTGGACCGACGTCGACCAAGGCAGGAGTTGCGTCTTCGCCGCTTCCAGCGAAAAGGAATTGAAACGAGCTCTCCAGAGCGAGTTTATCTCCTTCCGAGCGATCGGCGCCGAAGGCGAGTCGGCCAGCTGCCGTATTCCGCTCAATGGAGACTGGACTTCCCGTTCGGACTGCGTCCTGCACGACGCCGGCAGAGTCACGCTATTCGGAGACGAGCAGGAGAACTTGGCTGCCGCTTGCTTCGAAGCTCTGGTGGCATATCGACTGTCGCCTTTCCAGCAGGCTGCTACGATGAAAGCGCTGCAGGCACCCATCGTCTCGAGGCTGATCAAAGAGAAGAAACCACCAAAGCGCGACGTCAGAACCCAGACGACGCGAGTCAGCGCCTTGGTCTCTAGAACTGCTCAAACGACAAGCGACCCAGTTGTCAAGAAAAAAACGAGAGCCACCCAAACGAAGCAGAGGGTCACGAAGCAAACGTCGACAACCGAACTAGACGGCGGCGACGAAGAAGCGCTCTGTCCAAACTGTAGTCGAAAGGAAGCTGTTCCTACGGTCCAGCTGCAGAACTCTGAGCAGCAGACCGACACTATTGGGCCCGTCCCACCGGCCGAACCGCCAATCGAGACGAAAGAAGGGAAAGCGAGCAAAACTGACGGTGTTTCACAGTCAGCAAGCTGGCTACTATGCCAAAATCACGAATTTTGATGCGTTTTGGTTACTGTAGCACTCTACTTAAACTTTTGAAGCCTTTTGTTGTCAGATTCATACTCCTCAGGAGTTCAAGCGCTTCATTTTGACATGCGATTTGACTAGGTTTGGCCAACTGTCTTAAAATGGACCCCACTTTGGGATACTGTAGCACGCGATTTTGAAAACTTGTTTCAGTTTTGAGCACGCAGATGGCGAGAAGAGCCCGCAGGCTACCCAACGATGTCTCAACCTCCTTCCTACGACGTCAGACAAGCGAGTTATTAAGCTCGAAGCGAGCATAATGCACGCACATACATACATTCATACGTACGCACGCCGAGCTCTTGATAGGGTTCGCTCAGCTGAGGCCAAGCGAAAAAAGGGGCGGGGAGCTGTAATTTTCCCAAAACACCCATGATGCAAACCCACTCCCCAAATGTGCAACTACTGAGATGCCAAGTTGTTCCATGTTCCATACCTGTATAGCCATACTGGTCCAGCAGCCCCCACATAAGCTGCTCCCTTGCTCAGTGAAATAGCATTGAGGATGGCCCTTCTTCATGTGCAACAGAAATGTCTAGCTTTTCACTCCTCCATAGCAACTTGCAAAATGCCACAGGCCATCACAAAGCACACAGAGACTTGTGTGAATACCAAAGGCATACAATTTGGAAGAAGTGTTGCATTTTGTAAAAGCAATGAACAACATGTGTGACACCACACTGTCATGATAGAAACATGTGAGATGGCATGTTGTCACACTGAAAGCCTGCATGATGACGGGTCGTCACTCAGAAGGAAGGCGCGACGATGGGTCGTCACTTAGCAAGAAGGTGCGCCGACGGGTCGTCGTCCTTGCTTGGTGTGACGACGTGTGGTAACTTCGATTTGAAAATGGACGACGTGTCGTTTTTTTGCGGGCGACCAATTCATGCTGGTCCGACGCGCGACAGTATGATTCAAATCTAAGTGCCACCTTAAGGTGGCACTTCAACCCCGGTGTTGCACACCGCGTTAAACTTGCTATGTTCGTGTCGTTTGACACATGGTGTATTGCGCACCAATCGTCACAGCGACACACATACAACGAATTCCATCGAAAACGACGCAAACAATGCGTAGAGGAGAGCGAAACACCGTCTACAATGGTCTAGACATCACGAGAACAACATTCCAACATCCACAGGCCCGCAGGACGCGTCTTCGTTTGATCCAGAATTTTGATCCAGAATGTCGATTTTGATCCGAGAACTGTTAGGTCCAACTCATAAGGTTAACGTATGCATCCCTTCTGTGTCTGCGCGAAGGCGCCGCCCGTCCGTTAGTCATGTAGCTGGGGCGTGCGCCGTTGTTATTCATTCGGGGTCTGAGAGAACAAGATCAGAAATAGCAGAAAGCAAGGAATGTAGCATTCACAACGGTGCTACAATGCCACACGTTGAGACGTCCGAGCTAGCGAGCGAACCCTTCGACGTCTCCTCACCCACTTTCAGTCGAATCGGCGGCGCTGTCATCATTGGCGCTGGGCACGTCGGTCGGCTGCTTAGACGATGCGCTGAGCCGGCGAGCCGCGAGCCTATTCTCCAGTCTCATTCTTCGCTCGACGTTGCCCTCGAAGCGTCTCCTGTCGGCCACGTAGAGCGCCCCGTGCTCCGTCAACATGTGCATGTGGAGAAGCGAGAACCACTGCTCGGTCGCGTCGCAGTAGAAGCACTGCTCCAGGGGGCCCTCCTCCGCCTCTTCTTCTTCCCAATCGTCGACAAGCAGCACCGAATCGTCATCGGGATCGGAAAACGCGAAACCCTCCGCGTCGTCTGCGGAGAGAGCCACGACGTCCATGACTGATGAATTATCTGCGACTCGTATGCAGCTATAGACTCACACAACCACAATACTTCTCGAAAGTAACATACATCGACACCTCTCTGTTCAAAATTTTGAACTAGACGTGCTACAGTAAGAAACGCGCTGTGGTACGGTATTGTGTCAAAATTCCTCAGTTCGAAATGGCGAAGACTTCGGCGAGCAGTCACCTCCGTCCGGCCTGACTAAACTATCAACCAGATTTCGAATCTCCCGCATTTGCTTCAGGCATGTGGGACTAGAGGAGGAGCAGAGTGAATTCGGGGGCTGCGATATGATTTTGTGCGTGCAGGGCATCGTGGCCATTCTATGCGGCACTGCTAGTTTTGAAGAATATTGTAGTTCAAATTCAAATTTTTGGGCAGGGTATGTTGTAGGCAGTTGCAGTCAGGTTACTGTATTATATATAGCCCATGTCAATCATTTTGAAGTGTTGTAGTTCAAATTCAAATTTTTGGGCAAAACATGTTGTAGGCAGTTGCAGTCAGGTTACTGTATTATATATAGCCCATGTCAATCATTTTGAAGTGTTGTAATTCAAATTCAAATTTTTGGGCAGGGTATGTTGTAGGCAGTTGCAGTCAGATTACTGTATTATATATAGCCCATGTCAATCATTTTGAAGTGTTGTAGTTCAAATTCAAATTTTTGGGCAAAACATGTTGTAGGCAGTTGCAGTCAGGTTACTGTATTATATATAGCCCATGTCAATCATTTTGAAGTGTTGTAGTTCAAATTCAAATTTTTGGGCAAAACATGTTGTAGGCAGTTGCAGTCAGGTTACTGTATTATATATAGCCCATGTCAATCATTTTGAAGTGTTGTAGTTCAAATTCAAATTTTTGGGCAAAACATGTTGTAGGCAGTTGCAGTCAGGTTACTGTATTATATATAGCCCATGTCAATCATTTTGGAGTGTTGTAATTCAAATTCAAATTTTTGGGCAGGGTATGTTGTAGGCAGTTGCAGTCAGATTACTGTATTATATATAGCCCATGTCAATCATTTTGAAGTGTTGTAGTTCAAATTCAAATTTTTGGGCAAAACATGTTGTAGGCAGTTGCAGTCAGGTTACTGTATTATATATAGCCGCCGACCCACGTGACAGTTTCATCTGAGTTTCTCGCTTCTTCTTCTTTCTTACGGGCGCAGAGTGAATTGTCGGTTGACATTTTATGTGAAGGGGCATAACGGCCTTAGGAGAGCAGGCAGGCAGGCGAGTGAGTCGTCGACACTGCTGGGCCAGAAAAACAGAGGCACATCTACCGTCTACCTATCTGTCGCTATACATTGCAATGGTTATTCCTGCTGTTGGCGAATTTACTCTTGACAATGGCAACTTCTACCTCCCCCCCCCCCCCGATCTCTAACGACCTACTGCTACGGAAGGCTGTGCAAACTTTCGTCTACGTTTTGACATTGGCAACGTCGCTGGGCGATGTGCATTGTGCGTAAAACATGTGTAGTACGTACAGTACGTAGAGTGTAGCCGAGACGACTCTCGCTGTAGTTTCGATCCTAAAGTTCGAGGAGCCATCATGCCGGTCTTTATGCTGTGGACGTCGGTTCCGAAAGTGCCACAAGCATTTCTGAACGACGCCATTGAACTGCTCGCCACACGCCTCAAGAAACCGATCGAGGTCCGTTTGTGGTACCAATCGTGTTGCGCGCTTAGATACATAGAATGACAACGAGCTGGTAGCACGCTAACAATGCCGGACCTTGTGCGTCGTTGCAGAAGGTGCAGTGCATCGTCCACTCGGGTCAGCAGATGCAGATGGGCCCTTCTTCCCTACTCGCACCAGCACTGCGCCTTCTCCGTTCTGCGCTCCATCGGCGCCCTCTCGCACGAGGAGAACAGAGGACACTCCAAGGCGCTCTCGGAGCTTGTCAAGCAACATTTGAACGTTGAGCCCGACAGGTCGGGACGCCAGTAACGCATGACGATTAGTTACAAACCTAGTGCATTACTTCTGTTCTGCGCGGCCGCTGAGCTGAATCGATTGCGAAGTTGTCAGCGGCAGCCGATAATACGATCTCAGCATCAGCAGCTGGACACGTCTCTGAACAACCTCTTGCGTGCCTGAGAAATACTGTAACATTATTGGTTTATTTCCCCGCCGAACTATACGGACTAATAGGTGTTGTGTCAACCATGGATTCGAGTGTGACACAGCACCGCTTTTTCAGATTCTACATTGAATTCAACGACATGCAGGCTACTCACGTGGGAGTGGGAGGCAAAACGCGCGCCGACTGAACCAGTTTACCGTTGTGCCTATTAGGTACTGCCGTCATGTAGGGTGGACCGTTCGCACTGCTCTATAGAATCGTGCTAGTAGACTAGAATATCGGGTTGAGCGCGTCAGCGCTCAACCCAATTTGTTCGGCTGGGGGCCAGTGCGCCCCCGGGGACTAGGGGTTAGTACTACGTCATATAGGTAGACTTAACCGATCGGGCTGAAATTTTCACCATAGTTGTTCATAGTAACAAGAAGTATTGTGCTAAAATTTCAGCCGGATCGGTTGAGTGGTTCCCAAGATATTAAACAAAAACTGTCGAAAAATTAACCGATCTTGTTCACATATCCAGGTTTTAGGTCTCGTTCTCGGGAACGGTAGTAGATAGGAGAGCGGTTGATGGCTCGTTAGAACCGCCCACTAACCGCATTTATTATGTTAAAAAATCGCAGAGATCGGTTGAGTATTGCGGTCGTAGGCCCCGATAAAAAAGGAAAAGGAAGCCGACCAGACGGCCGAGCCAGGGTGCCGCTGGGCCCCAAGGAGTGATCCCCCAAGCCCCATAGGGCGATTAAAGTGTGATTTTCATCTCCAGGTTGCGGTCCAAAGGAGGCCAGAGGTCGGAGGGTGCCGGGGCTCGGCTCAAGATGGCCGAGCTCTGGTGGTGCAAGCTAGGGCCCCAATCGAAGTGATCCACCCAAGACCACCATAGGGCGATTAAATGTGTAGAACATTTCATCTTCCTAGGTTGTACGGTTCCTGAGATATGGAGGACCAAAGGTCGGAATCGGTATGCATCCGGGGCACGGCTCAAGACGGCCGAGCTCTGGTGGTGCAAGCTAGGGCCCCAATCGAAGTGATCCACCCAAGACCACCATAGGACGATTAAATGTGTAGAACATTTCATCTTCCTAGGTTGTACGGTTCCCTGAATATGGAGGACCAAAGGTCGGAATCGGTACGCATCCGGGGCTCGGCTCCAGATCGGCCGAGCTCTACTGGCGCATGCTGGGGCGCCAGTCTTGGTGATTCCAGTCAAGCCCATTAATAGGGTGAACAAATGTGTGAAAACATTTCATCTTTCTAGGTTGTATGGTTCTTGAGATATCGAGTGCACAAAAAGGTTGGAACCAGTACAGTATGACATTATGACGAATCGTAAATTTGTATAGTCGATGTCGAAATGAACTGTAGAGTGGCGATATGTATTGGAGGTGTTGTGGTGGACTCCAGAAGGGTGGTGGGAGACAGAATGAGATTATGACGAAATCGTAAATTCGTATAGTCAATGTCGAAATGAACTGTGGCCAGACCTGTCTGTGCATCCAACCTCCTGAGGCAGACCTGTCTGTGCATCCAACCTCCTGTGGCCAGACCTGTCTGTGCGTGCATCCAACCTCCGGTGGCCAGACCTGTCTGTGTCCCCACACCTACAACAGCAATCCTTTCAAAGCAGACCTGTCTATGTCACCTCTCAGCAACCCTGCTCTATGCCCCCCCCCCGGTAGGTGTCCACTGACCACTCTGTGGACATGGACAGGGTGTGTATTTCAGGAAAGTTCCCCCCCTGCTGGGGGGTAAGGACAGGTGAATTTGTTCGTCCTTATGAAGACTGATGATGAACAGGCTGTGTATCTCAGATGACTTCGGGCCCTCTACTACACGGACAAATTCAGCGTGCTCTGTATATGGGTGCCCAACTCTCACTAAATTATGAGTCTCTGTGTTTGTCGTTTGTGTACTTACTGCAAGCAAATCGCTTACCCAGCAGTAGTGCAGAATGTGCATTTACCAACGTTATTACCTCCAGAAGCTCTTTTAGCAGGTGAAGCCATCGACTCTGCGTGCATGGCTGAGCAGTCATAGTGGGAGTTAGCCATGGGGTCCGTCACCCTTGCGTACGTTGCACTGAGTGCAGACATTGTGTTGTGTGAGATGCGGTGGCAGGCACTGAAGCCAAAGTTCAAAAGTTCAAAGTTTCTTCTGGACCAGACTGACACAGTACCATAGTACCGTAATCCAATCGCCAGGCGAATGGGGCGGACCAGTAAAG
>JASAMZ010013413.1:0-11722 GCA_030248115.1 Linhomoeus sp. GSCO2_2 | reverse complement strand
TATGTTGTTCTTGGTTCGTCTATGGTCTACTTCGTTCAGTTACGTATTGTATCGGTTTCATAAGCGCTGGATTCCTACATAGTTGAAAATCCAGCAAAAATCAACTAGTGCAGCTAAAAGCATTTTGTCAGCAAAGCGAATGTGACTTAGGTATCGAATTCTTTTATTTACGTACCTGTACTTGAAGAGAATCGCCACTTCGTCAGTTGGTTTACGGTACCGAAACCACACGATCCGTGGCCACTGCACCAGCTGACCAGTCTCATCTCGTTTGGTGTTGACTAAACGGTCCTCAGCGAGCGATTTTAGATCATGGAAGTCGAAGTGGCTCCGGTGTCTCACCTGAAATGCTCTCTTTCTCCATCCCTCTCCCTTCCCTTGCTGCCTCTCCCCTTAATTCCCCTCTCCCTTACCATGTACGGTGGGTCCTTCTTTCGAGCTGACTCTGCCACAGTTGTCCATTCTCCAATTGAACTGATAAACTTGTGCTTCAGGGCGCGCTGAATTGTGGAATGGACCGAATCACACTCCATGTGCGTGTGCCCCTTGGTCAGAAACTTCTGATCGATGACCTCTAGACTTGGGTGGTTCTCAACGGCATACAGTAGTGCCGCGGAAACCATCTTGTTCTTATTCTGTCCGACACAATTGTCGGAAGTCAGCACGAGGTGTTTGACGTCGCTCGACACGTCGGCCATGATGTGGTCCATCAGACATGAGCCTATCTCACTCCCTCCCCTGCGCGCTTCGCTCTCAGGCCAGAAGTAGTTGACCGTCTTGTGAGGCCTCGTCTGGTCGAAGACAGTCAGGTTATACAGTCCCGTCCGGAAATTACCCCAAAAAGTACGCATATTGCGTACAGGTACGCGGTTTGCGTAAACGCGTACAACGCGATCTGTGCAAATTTATGTGTGCTGCTATCAAAACTGCAGAGATTTGACTTGAATTTGTCACTGCAAGCAATATAACATTGTAGCTAACCGATCTCGAAGCGTTTAACCGAACAACGAGCAGATTTGAGGCCTCTTCTGACGCTGCGCAAACCCTTCGACCCAGGTGGATTTGCATAATTAGTGTACGTACGCGTTTTCAGTACGCAAGCCGCGTTTTGAGTACGCAGTTAGGGTAATTTCCAGACGGGACTGTAGCAGTTCAATTTCCGCCTATAGAACAGCTGACTGGACTCTCCCTGGGGCAGTTGCTGGACTGCCATCAGATCGAACGTACCTAATGGCATGGTAGGCTGGATCTCCTCCTGCCTTCTCTTTGTCAGAGCGCAGTTTGTTGTTGGCCAGGTCTTTCCTCTCTATGTGCGCTTCATATTCCACTCTCATCGCCTCTTGTTCTTTGGGAGACGCCCGGTTGAAGCAACCACACTCTTCACACTGATCCTTCTTGGGCTTGAACGTGGCTAAATTAAACTCATTGAATATTTCGTAGTACTGTAGGTCGTCCTTGAGGCTGGCTTTTCTCCTTGCTATTTGCAGAGCTCCGTGTACAAACGATTTCTGTCCCTCCGTACTGCACTGTGTTACATCTACATTACTAAGCTAGCTAGGTGTAGTGTCCGTCCGTCCGAAACGCTCGCCTTCCTAGCACTTCGCCACGCGACGCTTCAGCACGCGCGCGCCAGGAAGCCAGCAGGACGCCAGCGGCGTCCCGCAGAGAAGCTCGCTCGCTTCGATCGATCGGCCGCAGAGAATCAATCGCTGCACGGCCAGCGTCGCCTGTTGCTGCCTGCCTTCAACGCAGGCTTTGCCTGAACAGTACGGCAATGCACGGTAGCAGAGCCTTGCAAAAGCGAACAGTGCGGCAGTGCGCGGTACAGCAGAGAACCTTGCAATGTGCAATTCAACAGAGCCGAACAGTACGACAATGCTCGCGCAGGCAATTCAAGCCGCTTCAGCGACTATTTCGCTTGCAACAGGACAGATCTTGCAACAGGACAATCGGCCCGCTCTCTAGCATTTGTTTTGCGCGCCGCTTTGTACGGCGCGTTCGCGAGGCAGTCAGCGCCATTAGCTTGCAACAGGACAGACTTTCTGCAACAGGACGCTGCAACAGTACAGACGTTGCAACAGGATCGTCGCGCGAGGCGACCAGCGCCGGTGGCTCGCAACAGGACAGACCTTCTGCAACAGGACAGATTTTGCAACAGGACACATCTTGCAACAGGACAGATCTTGCAACCGGAAAATCTGTCCGCTTTCTATCATTTTTTTGCGCTGCGCTTTGTACGGCGCGTTCGCGAGGCAGTCAACGCTGTTGGCTTGCAACAGGACAGACTTTCTGCAACAGGACAAATGTTGCAACAGTACAGACGTTGCAACAGGATGGTCGCGCGAGGCGACCAGCGCCATTGGCTCGCAACAGGACAGACCTTCTGCAACAGGACAGATTTTGCAACAGGACACATCTTGCAACAGGACAGATCTTGCAACAGGACACATCTTGCAACAGGACAGATCTTGCAACCGGAAAATCTGTCCGCTTTCTATCATTTTTTTGCGCTGCGCTTTGTACGGCGCGTTCGCGAGGCAGTCAACGCTGTTGGCTTGCAACAGGACAGACTTTCTGCAACAGGACAAATGTTGCAACAGTACAGACGTTGCAACAGGATGGTCGCGCGAGGCGACCAGCGCCATTGGCTCGCAACAGGACAGACCTTCTGCAACAGGACAGATTTTGCAACAGGACACATCTTGCAACAGGACAGATCTTGCAACAGGACACATCTTGCAACAGGACAGATCGTGCAATAGGACACATCTTGCAACAGGACAGATCTTACAACAGAGCAAATCTTGCAACAGGACAGATCTTACAACAGAGCAAATCTTGCAACAGGACAGATCTTGCAACAGGACAGATCTTGCAACAGGACAGATCTTGCAACAGACAGATCTTGCAACAGGACAGACCCTGCAACAGGACAGATCTTGCAACAGGACAGATCTTGCAACAGGACAGATCTTGCAACAGGACAGATCTTGCAACAGGACAGACCCTGCAACAGAGCAAATCTTACAACAGAGCAAATCTTGCAACAGGACAGATCTTGCAACAGGACAGACCCTGCAACAGGACAGATCTTGCAACAGGACAGATCTTGCAACAGGACAGATCTTGCAACAGGACAGATCTTGCAACAGGACAGACCCTGCAACAGGACAGATCTTACAACAGAGCAAATCTTGCAACAGGACAGATCTTGCAACAGGACAGACCCTGCAACAGGACAGATCTTGCAACAGGACAGATCTTGCAACAGGACAGACCCTGCAACGGGACAGATCTTACAACAGAGCAAATCTTGCAACAGGACAGATCTTGCAACAGGACAGATCTTGCAACAGGACAGAGCTTGCAACAGGACAGATCTTTCAACAGGACAGATCTTGCAACAGGACAGATCTTGCAACAGGACAGATCTTGCAACAGGACAGATCTTGCAACAGGACAGACCCTGCAACAGGACAGATCTTGCAACAGGACAGATCTTGCAACAGGACAGATCTTGCAACAGGACAGACCCTGCCACAGGACAGACCCTGCAACAGGACAGATCTTGCAACAGGACAGATCTTGCAACAGGACAGATCTTGCAACAGGACAGATCTTGCAACAGGACAGATCTTGCAACAGGACAGACCCTGCAACAGGACAGATCTTGCAACAGGACAGATCTTGCAACAGGACAGATCTTGCAACAGGACAGATCTTGCAACAGGACAGACCCTGCAACAGGACAGATCTTGCAACAGGACAGATCTTACAACAGGACAGATCTTACAACAGAGCAAATCTTGCAACAGGACAGATCTTGCAACAGGACAGATCTTGCAACAGGACAGATCTTGCAACAGGACAGATCTTGCAACAGGACAGATCTTGCAACAGGACAGATCTTACAACAGAGCAAATCTTGCAACAGGACAGATCTTGCAACAGGACAGATCTTGCAACAGGACAGATCTTGCAACAGGACAGATCTTGCAACAGGACAGACCCTGCAACAGGACAGATCTTGCAACAGGACAGATCTTGCAACAGGACAGATCTTGCAACAGGACAGATCTTGCAACAGGACAGACCCTGCAACAGGACAGATCTTACAACAGAGCAAATCTTGCAACAGGACAGATCTTGCAACAGGACAGACCCTGCAACAGGACAGATCTTGCAACAGGACAGATCTTGCAACAGGACAGATCTTGCAACAGGACAGACCCTGCAACAGGACAGATCTTACAACAGAGCAAATCTTGCAACAGGACAGATCTTGCAACAGGACAGACCCTGCAACAGGACAGATCTTGCAACAGGACAGATCTTGCAACAGGACAGATCTTGCAACAGGACAGATCTTGCAACAGGACAGACCCTGCAACAGGACAGATCTTACAACAGAGCAAATCTTGCAACAGGACAGATCTTGCAACAGGACAGATCTTGCAACAGGACAGATCTTGCAACAGGACAGATCTTGCAACAGGACAGACCCTGCAACAGGACAGATCTTACAACAGAGCAAATCTTGCAACAGGACAGATCTTGCAACAGGACAGATCTTGCAACAGGACAGATCTTGCAACAGGACAGATCTTGCAACAGGACAGACCCTGCAACAGGACAGATCTTGCAACAGGACAGATCTTGCAACAGGACAGATCTTGCAACAGGACAGACCCTGCAACAGGACAGATCTTGCAACAGGACAGACCCTGCAACAGGACAGATCTTGCAACAGGACAGATCTTACAACAGAGCAAATCTTGCAACAGGACAGATCTTGCAACAGGACAGATCTTGCAACAGGACAGATCTTGCAACAGGACAGATCTTGCAACAGGACAGACCCTGCAACAGGACAGATCTTGCAACAGGACAGATCTTGCAACAGGACAGACCCTGCAACAGGACAGATCTTGCAACAGGACAGATCTTGCAACAGGACAGATCTTACAACAGGGCAAATCTTGCAACAGGACAGATCTTGCAACAGGACACATCTTGCAACAGGACAGATCGTGCAACAGGACACATCTTGCAACAGGACAGACCCTGCAACAGGACAGATCTTGCAACAGGACAGATCTTGCAACAGGACAGATCTTGCAACAGGACAGACCCTGCAACAGGACAGATCTTGCAACAGGACAGATCTTGCAACAGGACAGATCTTGCAACAGGACAGATCTTGCAACAGGACAGACCCTGCAACAGGACAGATCTTGCAACAGGACAGATCTTGCAACAGGACAGATCTTACAACAGGACAGACCCTGCAACAGGACAGATCTTGCAACAGGACAGATCTTGCAACAGGACAGATCTTACAACAGGGCAAATCGTGCAACAGGACAGACCTTGCAACAGGACAGATTTTGCAACAGGACAAATCTTGCAACAGGACAGACCCTTCAACAGGGCAAATCTTGCAACAGGTCAGACCTTGACAATGAACAGGACGGACGTTGCGGCGCGCGTGCGAGGCGACCACCGCCGTTGGCTCACAACAGGACAGACCTTGCAACGGACAGACCTTGAACAGGACAGATCATGCAACAGGACATTACGGCCATTGACGACTACATTCCATGGTATTCAGATCTCAGGAATTCTTCTGCAACGGGAAGGAACGGCTAGTACTACCTACCATACTTACCTAGTTGTCAAAGCACGATGCTCTCCTAGCCTACCTATCGTACGGAGACGGGGACAAATCTCAGACGCAGACCGATGTTTAGGGACGGCATCGTTTTATTCGATCGAACTGGCATCCCGAGTTCAACGATTTCTGTCCCTCCGTACCGTACTGCACTGTGCTACATACCTACTACATACAATAGTTGTCAAAGCAAGTCAATGCTCTCCTAGCCTACTTGTCGTACGGCGATGGAGGACAAATCTCAGACGCAGACCGATGTTTAGGGATGGCATCGATTTATTCGATCGAACTGGCGGCACGAGTTCAACGATTTCTGTCCCTCCGTACTGCACTGTGCTACATACTACCTACTTAACTAGTTGTCAAAGCACGATGCTCTCCTAGCCTACCTATCGTACGGAGACGGGGACAAATCTCAGACGCAGACCGATGTTTAGGAACGGCATCGATTTATTCGATCGAACTGGCGGCACGAGTTCAACGATTTCTGTCCCTCCGTACTGCACTGTGCTGCATACTACCTACTTACCTAGTTGTCAAAGCACGATGCTCTCCTAGCCTACCTATCGTACGGAGACGGGGACAAATCTCAGACGCAGACCAATGTTTAGGGACGGCATCGATTTATTCGATCGAACTGGCGGCACGAGTTCAACGATTTCTGTCCCTCCGTACCGTACTGCACTGTGCTACATACCTACTACATACAATAGTTGTCAAAGCACGATGCTCTCCTAGCCTACCTATCGTACGGAGACGGGGACAAATCTCAGACGCAGACCAATGTTTAGGTACGGCATCGATTTATTCGATCGAACTGGCGGCACGAGTTCAACGATTTCTGTCCCTCCGTACCGTACTGCACTGTGCTACATACCTACTACATACAATAGTTGTCAAAGCACGATGCTCTCCTAGCCTACCGGGTGTCCCAAAATTCCAGCCCCCCCATCCCCAGCAAGCTGTAGAAAACTTCACGCTGTGAAACTTACACAGATTAAAGACCAACGTATTGGCACATTTGATGCCAAATTTCAGCATCCTACACCCACTCGTGCGGGAATTGTGGCGCAAAACGCAAAATTGGTCGCGGTTGCTGGCCCTCGTGAAGGAGGCCGCTCAGCAGCAGGAGATGCTGGCGCGCCCAGATTTGGGACTGGCAGATAATCTTTGATTTGATGGTTCGCGTGCGCGCAACAAGCTACAATTTTCGTTCCAAGACCATTCGAAAGCGTCATGTGTCCTCTTCAAAATGGTACAAATTGCATCAAATTAACTCCAGTGTACCGAAAGTTGTAGCTCACAGAAGCCAGCGAGTCTTAGGAATTTGACCAATTTTGCGTTTTGCGCCACAAGTCCCGCACGGGTGGGTGTAGGACGCTGAAATTTGGTATCAGATGTGCCAAGACGTTGGTGTTCAATCTGTGTAAGTTTCACTGTATAAAGTTTTCTACAGCTTGCTGGGGATGGGGGGGCTGGATTTTTGGGACACCCGGTACTTGTCGTACGGCGATGGAGGACAAATCTCAGACGCAGACCGATGTTTAGGGACGGCATCGATTTATTCGATCGAACTGGCGGCACGAGTTCAACGATTTCTGTCCCTCCGTAATACACTGTGCTACATACTACCTACTTACCTAGTTGTCAAAGCACGATGCTCTCCTAGCCTACCTATCGTATGGAGACGAGGACAAATCTCAGACGCAAACCGATGTTTAGGGACGGCATCGATTTATTCGATCGAACTGGCGGCACGAGTTCAACGATTTCTGTCCCTCCGTACTGCACTGTGCTACATACCTACTTACCTAGTTGTCAAAGCACGATGCTCTCCTAGCCTACCTATCGTAAGGAGACGGTTGCAAATCTCAGACGCAGACCGATGTTTAGGGATGGCATCGATTTATTCGATCGAACTGGCGGCACGAGTTCAACGAATTCTGTCCCTCCGTACTGCACTGTGCTACATACCTACTTACCTAGTTGTCAAAGCACGATGCTCTCCTAGCCTACCTATCGTACGGAGACGGGGACAAATCTCAGACGCAAACCGATGTTTAGGGACGGCATCGATTTATTCGATCGAACTGGCGGCACGAGTTCAACGATTTCTGTCCCTCCGTACTGCACTGTGCTGCATACTACTTACTTATTGTACCTAGTTGTCAAAGCACGATGCTCTCCTAGCCTACCTATCGTACGGAGACGGGGACAAATCTCAGACGCAGACCGATGTTTAGGGACGGCATCGATTTATTCGATCGAACTGGCGGCACGAGTTCAACGATTTCTGTCCCTCCGTACCGGGTTTTTAGCACTCCGACCCCAAAAGGGGCGGAGTGCTATAGTGGAGCTGCCACCGACTAACTTTTTTGCCCCAAGATTTCTCGCGCGTGGTTCATCCGATTTGGACGGGGTTTTTTTTAATCGATAGCTCTCGAGGGATAGTAGGTGTGGACGGACCTTCATTTTTTTCGCGTAGTGGGAAAATTTCGAGAAAAATTCAAAAATTTGAAAATTTACTTACTGGAGAGGTGTTCCGCCAATAGTAACTCCTCGAATAATAGGCCGATTTTGATGCCGTTTGGATATGTTGTAGCCCTCGACGAGACGAAGGGTGGAAAAAAAACCCCGAGTCAATCGGCCGACGCGTTCTCGGGTTACGGTAGCCGAAAGTGGTTTTTTGACAAAAATTTGCCTTTAAAAAATCCTAGTAAATCAAGGAGTTGTTGGATCGGGCCAGATATCTCCAATCGGCAAGATTATGATGTTCTCTTTCATTTAAGACCAAAATCGCCAAAATCCGCCGCGGAAATCGTGAGTTCTGTGGTTGCAAGTGGTCGCCATCGGAGACCGAAAATGCCGATTTTCGACTTTCGGCCGTTTTAGCGCTCGATTGCGATGATTTGTGGCCAAATGGACTGCACCACGCGATTCCCCGTTGAAAACTGATCCACGATCAATTTTTAAAAATATTTTTTCGGCTACCATACCCTGGCCGCGTCCAAAATTCGAATTTCCACCCCCGAGGACAAAATCAATGTTGGAGTCTATCTAGGTGCTTTCGAGGTCGCTGATGCCGAATCTGGCGTTATTTTGGCGTTTCGGATCAAGATTCGCGTGTTTTGGCCGAAAATCGACCTACCGTGGCCCTATGTCAACGAAACTGAAAGTGTGGTGATTGTACTGTTGAAGTGTCGATTCTAGGGTCTAGGGTATTTCGCGGCGAGGAACGCGAATTCGCTATTGGTTTCTCCATTTTTGTGTCGATTTTGCCTTTAAACAGCCACTTTCCTAATGCCGAAATTCAAATTTGAATGCAACTTCTACCGTACTCTCCTCAAACTATGTTGTAACTTGAATTTGCGCGCGCATTCAAACTTCTGAATGGAAGGAAATGCAGTGCGGAAAGACGGCGTGGTAAAGTAAGCATTTGCGCATGAATTGTCAATTCTTCCCGTCCAAAATGGCAAGGCGAGTCTGCGATTGGCGCAGCCCCGAATCTTAGCTGCCGGCCACTGGTTGAATCGAAGCGAAATGGCGCATTTTGGACTCGATTCGGCCTGGTCTACAGGATTTCGCCGGAGTTGTGCTGCGCGCCGGTCCTTGTAGGTGGAGGGAATATGCGTACTCTGAGACTCGCGCGCCAGCGGAATTTGTGGAGAATCTTTGGGCGGAAATCGGCCTTATTTCTCATGATAAGTGAGTGGCGGTCTGCTTTCTCCCGTTCTGGTCGGAGTGCTTCACTGCAGGCTCTCCTGCACGTTTCCCTTGTTTCGTAGCGCCTCAGCGCGGCGAGGTGTATCATATATCACCGGGAATTCCCGTATTTAGGGAAATCCCGTATATACGGGATTTCCTCAAACATTTATGATAACCCGTATATACGGGATTTCCCTAACTAACCTCAGGGAAATCCCGTATTCTCGCAGATGGGGAAGCGACGGCGGGAGCCAGCGCGGGATTGTGCTGGGCGCGTGGATTTACATAAATGAATAAATAAATAAATAAATATATATATATATATATATATATATATATATATATATATATATATATATATATATATATATATATATATATATATATATATATATATATATATATATATATATATATTTATATTTAAATATATAAATGTTTTATTAAATAAATAATGAATAGTATGCCGCTTTCAAACTGCTTTTAAACGCATTCCTCAATCGAATACAATGCTAGTCTTTGACAGCTGCATATTCCTTTAAATTCAGGCTATGCTTAGGCTCGACCTGCGCCCACAGTGCACAAGAGTCGTCGGCGTCGCAGTCTGGCGGGTCGAAGCTTAGGCTTAACCCAACCGGTGACCGACTTCAGTTGGTGGTCACGCTAAGCCTCAGCTCGAGAACCGGCCAGGCTAGACCCAGACCGAGTTTTAGTGCAAACGGTAAGTGGAATAAACACTCCTCCATCTACTTCACCTCCTGCTCAGGCCGGCTGTGCCCAACCGCCCAGAGCATCACGGTTTGGAGCCGCTTTGCCTGCCCCTGCTGTAATACGGGATTTCACTAGCGCACTTAGGGAAATCCCCTATATACTGGATTTCACTAGCGCGCCTACGGAAATCCCACATATCGGGATTTCCCTAAATACGGGAGAGGGGAATTAAGGGGAGAGGCAGCAAGGGAAGGGAGAGGGATGGAGAAAGAGACATTTAGGTGAGACACGGAGCCACTTCGACTTCCATGATCTAAATCGCTCGCTGAGGACCGTTTAGTCAACACCAAACGAGATGAGACTGGTCAGCTGGTGCAGTGGCCACGGATCGTGTGGTTTCGGTACCGTAAACCAACTGACGAAGTGGCGATTCTCTTCAAGTACAGGTACGTAAATAAAAGAATTCGATACCTATAGTTGATTTTTGCTGGATTTTCAACTATGTAGGAATCCAGCGCTTATTACAGCTACAAGGAGTCGACATTCCGCAAGATGCTGGTGTCGGGTGTGAGCAGGGGTCGCCAGGCGCGGAAGAAAGTACGCCCCGTCCGCCCATTTCTGAACGCTCTCTACTCATCATAAACGCCTATCTCAAAGCAGAAGAAAGACGACTTACTCTACTTCTGCAGGTTTGGAACGCTCTCTACTGGAAAACACAAGCAGTACCGTATAATAGAAAACCACTACTTTCTAGTCCCTTCGTTAGGAACTAGTCTATAGCCCGTGGATAACGCATTGCAGCTTCAGAAACCGATGCCGCGCAGCTGACGCGCTGCAGCTTCAGAGACCGATGTCGCGCAGCTGACGTGCTGCAGCTTCAGAGACCGATGTCGCGCAGCCGACGTGCTTCAGCTTCAGAGACCGATGCCGCGCTGCTGACGCGCTGCGCTTCTGACAATGGTTCGGGATTGCTCGCTTCTACGTCATCCGACAGGCGGCGCGGCAGTCGATCGACCGAATTTAGGCGGCGGCCAAAGACCAAACTTCCGCCAGATGGTCCCCCGTGGAAGGGGGTTCCGAAAATGTATAGATGTCCAGGATCCGAGGCCGCGGTCGAAAGATATTTTGTTCACACACAAATAGACAGACTGACAGACTGCGCGCGATTAGTAGAGAGGACCCGTTGGCGTGCAACTCAGGCGCTGGAGAACATGGCCCTACTGTCATTGCGCATCCAAGTGTTGTCAAAATGTTGTCTCACTTGGTGCTGAACCTCTGCCTCAAACTTTCTCGGATTCAGCACTAAACGCAGGCAACACTGGCCGTCACCGCGGACTGTGTATGGCGGTTCTGAATGTAGACTGTGCACTGTACGCAGGCTGCACTGGTCGCGAACTATCTATGGCTACCCGCAGTGTAGATTGTGTACGCGCGCGGCTTTACTTCAGCGCGGGACGGCCCGCTGGTATTGTAGAGTGAAGAGCGTCGACCCTCCCCTATAGCAGCATATAATCAATAGTCTGACGTCACCAGCTTCGCGACATAGGCGGTCGCTCGTGCGACGCGCACTCATTGGACCGATGCGTGCTCGCGACGCACGGTGATTGGATAGACGAAATACGTCATCCCGGCGAT
>JASAMZ010013409.1:0-14688 GCA_030248115.1 Linhomoeus sp. GSCO2_2 | reverse complement strand
CCATACCGTATCGTCTAAGCTAACTACCGATGACATCACAACAAGCTGTTTTAAAAAAGTTGAGTTGTTTTATTAATACAGAGTGGTTTGTGAGTGTTTTAAAGTGGAAGAGTGAAAGAGTGGATACTTTTGTAAAGTATTTCGAAGCCTTTCCGATATGACGCGCGCCCGCCCGGAGTCCACTATCCATGCGCTACTTCTGACACGCTCCTTTCTGAGGGGTTCTTGCAGGGCAACATTGGGATCGCCCGGGATTAATTTTTTGAGCAAGACACACGCATTTCTGAGCGGTTGTTGCAAGGCAACATTGGGATCGCCCGGGATTAATTTTTTTAGCAGACAAAGTTGTTCGTAAGACAAGCGTTTAAAAAAACAAAAGTATTTCTTTAGAAATGACCGTTGAACAACTGCCTCAACGTAAGCTTTCAAACGGTCGAACGAATGCCGCTCTACAACGTAAGACGAGCGAGTTAGGGCCGATTTGCTGTTTGAACCTTTGAGTTACTGTAACTCGCCAAATTCAAACTTTCGAATCTCGACTTCTCTTAACGGAATGATTAGTGTGACGAAACCTATTCAACAAACTCAAGATCGTCTCTCTACGACGGAAGACGAGCGAGTTACAGAAGTTTTGCGTTTTGAACTTTTGGGTTACTGTAGCTCGCGATATTCAAACTTTTGAGTTTCGACCAATAGAAGAACAAATGATCAGTGAGTCTAGAGCAATCTAGCAACTCCAGATCGTCTCTCTACGACGCACGCTGAGCGAGTTAGAGCGACTTGTATGCCAAAACGCGAGAATGTCGCTTTTGGTGGTGCGTGTTTGCGTAATTAAAAAAAATTTTAATGCCAAATGAAACAGCACGTCGAGACCTTTTAGTTGACCTATCGCACGGCGCTCTACGACGTAAGACGAGCGTGTTAGAGCCGTTTTGCGTTTTGGACCTTCAGGTTACTGTAGCGCGCGCAATTCAAACTTTTGAATTTCGACTTCTCTTAACGGAATTATCAGTGCGCCGAAACCAATTCAACGAACTCAAGATCGTCTCTCTATGACGGAAGACGAGCGAGTTGGATAGGTTTCCCGTTTTAAACCTTTGGGTTACTGTAGCTCCCGAAATTCAAACTTTTGAGTTTCGACCAATAGAAGAACAAATGATCAGTGAGTCGAGAGCTATCCAACCAACCCAAGATCGTCTCCCTACGACGCACGCTGAGCGAGTTAGAGCGATTTCTGCGTTAAAAACGCGAGAATGTCGCTTTTCGTGGTGCGTGTTTGCGTAATTAAGAAAATTTTTAATGCCAAACGAAAGCGCACGTCGAGACCTTTTAGTTAACCTATCGCGCGCCGCTCTACGACGTAAGACGAGCGAGTTAGAGCCTTTTTCAGTTCTGACCTTCGGGTTACTGTAGCGCGCGTAATTCAAACTTTTGAATTTCGAAACCTCTTAGCGCAATTCTCAGTGAGTCGAGACCTATCCATAAAGCCCAAGATCGCCTTCCTACGACTTACCAACTCCGAGATATGAGAGCGTTCCGCACGAACGAACGCACAGACGCACGGACGATAAGCTCTCGTAGGGGTTCGCCCGGCTGAGGCCGGGCGAAAAAAGCGCGGCCGTTTGAATTTGAATTAACGAAGAAGCTGCGGCAATAAATTTACGGTAACGCGCAGGATCAACACAATTATCACGCGAAGACGCGACAAAAGGCCCGCTTCGGCAAAGATGCAAGGTATTGCTAAGATCGCACGCTTCGCACTCCACTCCACGACGCTTGCTTGTTTCGCGCAACAAACAGCGCGATTTGCCATTCAAAATCACTTGTTTCGTCAGCAGTGTTGAAAACTATAGAAGGGTCGATTTCTAGGTTGTTTCTTCGGAAAGATTGATGGAAACACAACTACATCATGATTTTCACGAACTTCCCACGAAATCTCGCATATCCGGGTTTTCACTAAACTTTCAGTGAAAACCCGGATAATTTGACATTATCCGGGTTATCACTAAACCGTCAGTGAAAACCCGGATATCCGGGTTTTCACTAAGTCGACCAGTGAAAACCCGGATATCCGGGTTTTCACTGGATCCGGGTAGTCACGGTAACATATATACGGATGACAATGTCTGTCTGTGTGTGTGTGTGTGTGTGTGTCCGTCCGTCCGTCCGTGGCACCGAAGTAAGATATGTGACATATGTGGTCAAGTAGAGTCAAAGTCGCTGAGTACGGATCGGATGCCCGTTTCTGTTGCTAATTTCGCATTTTCGAGATATTCACAATTAAAATTCAAAAATGTCGAAAATCGACTTTTTCACCTGATGAGCTAACCGCGAAATTTCTTCAGAAATGGAAAGAGCACGGACCGCTGATACTTTGTAACCCAAAAGAAAATTTTTGTTAATGTGGAATTTGATAGAAATACGCAATTGTTTGTCGAAATTTCATAAATTGACAAAAATAGAACGTCATTTATTGACGAATGTGAATGCAGAAACTGAAACGTCGTGAGCCAATAAGAATTTGTGGCATAGATTTTCTATTTTAAAAAATTGCAATTTGGAGGTATTTACAATTAAAATATGAACATGTCGAAAATCGTCTTTTTCGTCTGATGAGCTAGCGGCGAAATTTCTTCAGAAGTGGAAAGAGCATAGGCCGTGGACAATTTGTAACACAAAAGAAATTTTTTTCAGATGTGGAATTTCATAGAAATACGCAATTATTTGTCAAAATTTCTGAAATTGACAAAAATAGAACGTCATTTATTGACGAATGTGAATGCAGAAATTGAAAGGTCGTAAGCTAATAAGCATTTGTGACATGGTTCTACAGTTTTGAAATATTGCAATTTAGAGATATTTACAATTAAAATGTCAAAATGTCGAAAATCGACTCTGTCGCCTGATGGACTAGCGGCGAAATTTCTTCAGAAATGGAAAGAGCATAGACCGCAGATAATTTGTAACACAAACAGAATTGTTTGCAATTGTGGAATTGTATAGAAATACGCCACAATTTATCAAAATTCTATAAATTGACAAAAGCGTCATAACGCGAAATACGCAACCAAACGAAATCCTCGTAGAGAACGACTGCACCAAACAGTTGGCAAGTTTTTTTCGATGTGCCGTATTCCCACAGGTATAAAACTTCAGATCAACGGCGTCGTATCATGCCGATACCATATAGCGAACGGGGCGATATCACTGAGCTTTAGATCAGTTGTACAGGCAACCGTATCGTGGCAATAGCTGCATTTTAATAGTGGTACACGTTTTCAAGATACCTTCTCTAGATACGGCTAATTATGCGAATGAAACTCACTATACTCTTCACCAAGATTTGACAGACACAAATTATAGGTTGAACTTTTTACACACACAGCTTGTTCAGCTTGTCGCAACTGTCCACGCACCGCAGGCCGCAGGCTAGTTCACACTAGTTTGCACTACATGTATTTTCAGCTGGTCAAGTCTTCGTCTGCGGAGGCCTTCTGAATGATCTATCTCTGTCCAACTGCGCTTACCTGACCTCCAGAAAAGGCTCGTGGCAGAATGATTCCAACCAACTTTTCCTTCGGAATGTATTATGGAAGCGCCATTGCCGTTAACAACTTTCTCTACCTCATGGGAGGTCACAGTGATCCGGTTGGACATGGTAATCGAATGCTTTGTTACACCATGGAGAAAGGAAAAGAGTGGATCGATATGCTTCGGATGAGTCGAGTGAAGCAGGGCGGAGCGGAAGCGGTAGTGATGGTAGAAAGCCAGCCTTGCATTGTCTTCTGTGGAGGGGCAGGATTTGATTTGGAGGACCAACGCACTTGTGAGCGCTACGAGTTGTCCAATGACCGCTGGCTGTCTTTTCCCTCCATGAACAAGAGAAGGCGTGGCTTCAGTCTGGCCGAGTTTGAGGGCAGACTTTACGCCATCGGGGGCTACAACTATCGAAATGGGATCAACCGTCTGTCTGGACTCCATCGAGGTGTGGGACCCAGCGATCGATCTGTGGGTGAAGCTGAAGGAGAAACTGCTTCGGCCAATGTGGAACTTTGCCACTGTTGTTGTGTGATAGTAAACGAATAGTGATACGATAGTGATAGAATGCTTAGAGCGAGAAGCCACGCGCACGCATTGTATGTAGTTCCATCACTACAAACATTCACTAGATATTGATGTCAGTGTTTGCTGTAGAATGTGATTATCCTGCCCTGATAAAAGGCCACCCTGCACCTTTTCAAGTGGTCTGATTAATTTGAAGCTGTTTCGTTCTTGAGGCAACATGAATAAGCTGTTTAATGCAGTGCATGCGAAGAAGGAACTGCTCCAACCAATACACTCATTTGCCATCAGCAAAGTGTGAAGCACTGCATGCTCACTGTCCTTTCAAACCGTCCGAGTTTGGTCTCCACAATTATTCTACCGAGTCTTGTGCTCGGTTCAGTTTTGTCTTTGCAATGCGGCTATAAACGCGCTGCTGATAAAAGCGAATGTTTCAAAGAAGCTTGTCCGCGGTTGACGTGCTAACGTTGTTTACGTAATCCTGCCCTCCTGTGCATTCTTTCGCTCTCTAGCTGTGTTGATCTAAGACGCTGCGCGTTCTACGAAGAGGCTGTTTGCTTCTCTGCAAGCTCGCTCCGCTATTCTAGTTGCTGAACTAAACATAGTTACACTTCTTATAAGACCGCTGACACGGATGCGCTTTTGTCATCCTTATGTCAGCAACCTGCCGGTGTATCCTTTGGCCCAAGATAGTCAATGACTACGCAGCCATTCACGTGTTTTGACCCCACCAGACGCTCACTATTGTAACATGGAGCACCAGAATGCTGGCGACGACGACGCCGTGAGTACGGCCGCAACTTACGAATGCAACAGTGCAACGACTTCAGCTCTATGGAGGGACGTCGAGTATCATCTGAATGCTATCTACCCATGTACGTGCAGCGTTACACCTTCATGTGGGGAGGGGGTGTTCAGGCAATTGATAATGGGGGTACCGCAAACCTTCTAACAGACAAACATTATTGTCTCATTATCGAGACCATTGTTTCCTTCTCCTGGATTTTGTGTGGGTTTATTGTAGTAAGATAATATTTGAAAAAAGAGTTCGCAAACGTTGCCAAATTTATTGGTCGAATGGGTCACAGGGCGAACAAGCTTAGAGTAACAAGCTCCGGTATTAAAAACTTGAGTTTGTATTCTGACTGACATTTCAAAGAGTTGCGTTCGTTCTGCAGAGAGTGCGAGAGTTCATCGCCCGCATGCTCCGCTTCATGAGCCCCCGCTTCGCAAGAGGGTATTGCATAGCAATATTGATTTCGCCCGCGATTTGGCTTTTAGAGCAAGAACATCCCTCTTTCAAGCAACGCTTTTAAAAAAGTGACAAAAACTTGTATACGTTTTGGCAAACAATTGACAGAGCACAAAAGAACGCACTATGAGCAATCAAACGGTGTCGCACGTCTGCATGCAACAACAAGCTGTGTGTGTAAAAAGTTCAACCTATACAATGTGTCTGCCAAACCTTGGTGAACAGTATAGTGAACTTTACACACACCATTGGCCGTATCTGGAGAAGGTATCTTGAGAACGTGTGCCGCAAACCAAGTGCAACTATTCACACGGTACGGTTGTCTGTACAGCTGATCTAAAGCTCAGTGATATCGCCGCGTTCGCTATATGTTATCGGCATGATACGACGCCGTTCATCTGAAGTTTTATACCTGTGGGAATACGCCACATCGAACAAAAAACTTGCCAAATGTTGGTGCAGTCGTTCTCTACCAGGAATTCCGTTTGATTTGTACGTATTTCTGCGTTGACATTCATCAATGAACAACAGTCTTGGCAATTATAGAATTTTGGCATTTCTACCGAAATTTTGAAAATTTCTATCAAATTTAACGTTAGCAAGAATTTCTCTTGTTATACTAATTATCCGTTCTCTATGCGCTTGCCATTTCTGAAGAATTTCGTCGCTAGTTCATCGGGCGAAAAAACCGATTTTCGACATTTTCGTATTTTAATTGTAAATATCCCGAATTTGCAGTTGTCCGAAACTGCAAAACCATGTCACAAATTCTTATTAGCGTACGACCTATCCATTTCTGCATTCACATTCGTCAATAAATGACGTTCAATTTGTGTCAATTTATGGAATTTTGATAAATAATCGTGTATTACTATTAAATTCCACCTTTGCAAAAAAATTCCTTTGTGTTACAAATGATCCGCGGTCCATGCTCTTTCCATTTCTGAAGAAATTTGGTCGCTAGCTAATCGGGTGAAAAAGTCGATTTTCGACATTTTCGTATTTTGATTGTAAATATCTCTAAATTGCAATTTTTAAAAAGTGTAAAACCATGTCCCAAATTCTTATTGGATTACGACCTATCCATTTCTGCATTCATATTCGTCAATGAATGACGTTCTATTTGTGTCAATTTATGGAATTTTGATAAATAATCGTGTATTTCTATTAAATTCCACATTTGCAAAAAAATTACTTTGTGTTACAAATTATGCGCGGTCTATGCTCTTTCCATTTCTGAAGAAATTTCGTCGCTAGCTAATCGGGGGAAAAAGTCGATTTTCGACACTTTAGAATTTTAATTGCGAATATCTCGAAAATGCGAAATTAGCAACAGGAACGGACACTGGATCCGTACTCAGCGACCTTGACTCTACTTGACCACATATGTCACATATCATATTTCGATGCGCGGACAGACAGACAGACACACACACACACACACACACACATTGTCATCCGTATATATACACCTCGCCGCGCTGAGGCGCGGCGAAAAAAGCGATCCTAGCGTAAAAATCCCGAGAATGGCGTTTTCCGCGGGGCGTGTTTGCGTAATTGAAAAGGTTTTGCTGCCACATAGAAGAGCACGTCGAGAGCTTTCACCTGACGTGGTGATTGCCGCTCTACGACGTAAGACGAGCGAGTTAGATCTGTTGTCTGTTTTGCACCTTTGGGTTACTGTAACTCGCGAAATTCAAACTTTTGAGTTTCGACCAAAGGGAGAACAAATGATCAGTGAGTCGGGAGCTATCCAAAAAGCTCGAGATCGTCTCTCTACGACGCAAGTTGAGCGCGTGAGAGCCAGCTTAGTGTCAAAATCCCGAGAATGGCGTTTTCCGCGGGGCGTGTTTGCGTAATTGAAAAGGTTTTGCTGCCACATAGAAGAGCACGTCGAGAGCTTTCACCTGACGTGGTGATTGCCGCTCTACGACGTAAGACGAGCGAGTTAGATCTGTTGTCTGTTTTGCACCTTTGGGTTACTGTAACTCGTGAAATTCAAACTTTTGAGTCTCGACCAATGGGAGAACAAATGATCAGCGAGTCGTGAGCTATCCAAAAAGCTCGAGATCGTCTCTCTACTACGCAAGTTGAGCGCGTTAGAGCGATTTTAGCGTCCAAATGCCGAGAATGGCGTTTTCCGCAGTGCGTGTTTGCGTAATTGAAAAAAACTTTTGCAGACGCATGAAAGAACACGTCGAGAGCTTTCACCTGCCGTGTCGATTGCTGCTCTACGACGTAGTACGAGCGAGTTACAGCCGTTTTGCGTTTTGACCTTCGGGTTACTGTAGCGCGCGCAATTCAAAGTTTTGAATTTCGAAACCTCTTAGCGGAATGATCAGTGAGTCGAGACCTATTCGTAGAGCCCAAGATCTCCGCTCTACGACTTTCCAACGCCGAGATCTGAGAGCGTGACGCACGGACGGACGGACGGACGGACGTACGCACGCACGCCGAGCTCTCCTAGGGTGTCGCCCGCCTGAGGGCGGGCGAAAAAACTGGGTACCCGATGATGGTTGATTGGCATTGTATAGTGTGTCGTGCATTTGAGGAGTATATTCCATAGAGTGTCAGAATAGTAAGTTGAGCATTTCTTCGGGGAGTATCGCCGCAGTTACCTCGAGTTTCCAGAGAAAGTTTGTGCCATTGTTGGGCAATCGATGCCTGTAAGGCGCATTGGTGGGTACTGATCCATAAATGGATCAGGAATGTTCGCCGCAGGTTCACTTTGGAATAAAGAGGGTCTAAATGGGACGACGCCCTTTTCTTTTGGGTCGTTGCTGTAGATTGCAGAACCACACAGTGAACAGAATTGCCGCTATGTTTTAGCCATTTGAAATTGCCGAACTCTGCCATGTTTGAAAAAAACCTTGAAAATATCCCTAATTTCGTGAATTCTAAAATCTGAAACTGCTGTATAATTACTTGACATGTTCAATCATGTTTGAAAAAAACCTTGAAAATATCCCTAATTTCGTGAATTCTAAAATCTGAAACTGCTGTATAATTACTTGACATA
This sequence comes from Linhomoeus sp. GSCO2_2, assembly GCA_030248115.1. NCBI lineage: Eukaryota > Metazoa > Nematoda > Chromadorea > Monhysterida > Linhomoeidae > Linhomoeus > Linhomoeus sp. GSCO2_2. The sequence goes on along the minus strand of JASAMZ010013409.1, from coordinate 6,355 downwards.
CTACGCCCGATTCATCCACGCAAAGATATTCTAAATTTTAAGTTGTTTGAAATTGTTGAAATTTGGCAATTTTGAGAAAAACCTTGAAAACATCCCTAAATTCGTTAATTATAAAATATAGAGCTATTTGCTAAATAGTTGGCAGACTATGAAATTTGACAAAACCCTTGAAAATATACCTAATTTCGTTAATTATAAAATCTGAAACTCTTTGATAACTACTTGGCAGACTATGCTCGACACATCCGTGAGAAGAAATTTTAAAATTTAAGCTGTTTGAAATTGTCAAAATTTGGGAATTTTGACAAAAACATTGAAAATATCCCTAATTTCGTTAATTATATTTGCTGAAACTATTTGCTAAATACTTGGCAGACTATGCACGATACATCCGTGCAAAGAAGTTTTGAAATTTAAGCTGTTTGAATTTGTTGAAATTTGGGAAATTTGACAAAACCCTTGAAAATATCCCTAATTTCGTTAATTATAAAATCTGAAACTATTTGATAAATACTTGGCAGACTATGCTCGACACATCCGCGAAAAGAAATTTTGAAATTTAAGCTGTTTGAATTTGTCGAAATTTGGGAATTTTGACAAAAACCTTGAAAATATCCCTAATTTCGTTAATTATATTCGCTGAAGCTATTTGCTAAATACTTGGCAGACTATGCTCAATACATCCGCGAAAAGAAATTTTTAAATTCAAGCTGTTTGAAATTGTCGAAATTTGGGAATTTTGACAAAAACCTTAAAAATATCCCTAATTTCGTGAATTCCAAAATCCGAAACTATGTCACAAATTCATCGCGTCTTGTGCCCATTTCATTTCAGCAAAAACTTTACCGATACGACTTGCAAACAAAAGTGTCATTTTTGACATTTTTGCATTTTAATTGTAAATACCTCGAAATAGGGAAATTAGCAACAGAAACGGACAACGGCACGTTACTCAGCGCATTCGACTCCATTGGGTGGCACTAACCGTCATGTCTAGTTTTGTGACACGGACACACACACAGACAGACAGACAGACGGACAGACACACGAACGGACAATAGCGTCCGTATATATACTCGCCGCGCTGGGGCGCGGCGAAAAAATGGCGGACTTGTCTTTTTTATGTGGTTGAATTTCTATTCATTCGCCACGCCACTGGGGTGGTCTGCATCTCATGGTGGAAGAGGGGAGCGGGAGGAGGGGGAGTTGGTATGAGGACTGGGGGAGGGAGCTTTCCACATTCCTAAAGTCTCCTCATCTCAAGTTTCGCTTACGTTTTATCCAGCAGACTGCCAGGACGACACTACTTCATCACAGAGCAGTTCCTCCCACGGCGTGAGGTATGAAATTTAAGTTTACAATCACTTACTCTCAAGTTATGGATATTTCCCCATCAAGCCCCACAAATGAAAACCCATTGCGATTCAACTGCTGCAGCTCAAGCAGCCATATTCGAGCTATGTTCAACAAAATTGCATGCGGCGCAATTTATCAGCCATATTCGGCCAAATACTGCACCTTCCCGCCCTCTCCAACCCTGTTCCAGTTGGAGATTATAATGCTCTAAATTCCTTTGAAATCGCTCATTATGACCAAACTCTATCAGGCCAGTCCGCCCCAGTGTGTTTACAGCTCTTCTTCAGGCTACTGGCTTTTCAAACGAAATGGCCTGTCCAGTTGACGAGGCCACAGCATTGGAGTTAAAGCGCTTTGACAGCGACGAAGCTGTGAGCCTCGCGTTTCTCCACGAAAGGGGTATTCTTGTGGATGAATTCTGGTTCTGTTGGAATGACACGCCTGACAAGATGTTTCACACCAAATACAGCGAGTTCCTCAGATTCAAACAGCATGTGAGAGCTGGAGCTTTTCAGAAAATGCATAGAGCGAACTCTTTTGCTGCCAAATGACTGTCATCTTTCAGGGAACTGCATCTCTGCCAAGCGAGGGCCCACTATCGAGTCAAAACAGTGAAGACGGAGTGGAAGAATGCCACAACGTCTCATTGTCGTCACACAACTATGAATCCATTGCAGACTTCTACTCGCGCAATCTTGCGCGTCGCTGTGAATTGTGGTAATCGTGCAACACAGACAGAATTTTTTCGCTCGGCCTCAGCCGAGCGAACCATATCAAGAGCTCGGCGTGCGTACGTACGTGCGTACGTACGTGCGTACGTACGTACGTACGTGGGTCACGCTCGCTTCGGGCTTAATAACTCGCTCGTCTGACGTCGTAGGGTGGAGTTTGAGACATCGTCGAGTAGCCTGCGGACTCCTCTAGCCACCTGAGTGGTCCAAACCAAAATAAGTTTTCAAACTCGCGCGCTACAGTATCCCAAAGTGGGGTCCATTTTGAGACAAAAGTTGACCGAAGCTAGTCAAATCGCATATCAAAGTGAAGCGCTCGAGCTCCTGAGCACGAATCCGACAACAAAAAGTTTCAAAAGTTTAAACAGAGAGCTACAGTAACCAAAACGCGTCGAAAACTGGAAACGACACGCTTGCTTCGGGCTTAATAACTCGCTTGTGTGACGTCGCTGGGTTGAGTTCGACACATCGACGGGTAGCCCTCGGACTACTCTCGCCATGTGAGTGTTCAAAACTGAAATAAGTTTTCAAACTCGCGCGCTACAGTATCCCAAAGTGGGGTCCATTTTAAGACAAAAGTTGACCGAAGCTAGTCAAATCGCATATCAAAGTGAAGCGCTCGAGCTCCTGAGCACGAATTCGACAACAAAAAGTTTTAAAAGTTTAAACAGAGAGCTACAGTAACCAAAACGCGTCAAAAACTGGAAACGACACGCTTGCTTCGGGCTAATAACTCGCTTGTCTGACGTCGCTGGGTTGAGTTCGACACATCGACGGATAGCCCTCGGACTACTCTCGCGAACTGTGACGTCGAAATAATAAAAAGTTTTAAAAATTGCGCGCTACAGTATCCTGAAGTAATGCCCGCAAAAAAGTCAAAACTTTATAGAACCTAGTCGAATCGCATATCAAAATAAAGCGCTCGACCTACTGAGCAAGAATCCGACAACAAAAAGTTTCAAAACGTCAATGAGAGGGCTACGGTAACCAAAACGCGATGGAAACTAAAGATTTTGGTTTGTTATATCTTGGCACTCGTGCGTTGCAGAGCGGCGGTCTTGACATCGCTGACGAGCTCACTGCAAGCCAACATCAAATCTCATGCTCACAATTATCCTGTAGTTTTGCGCTAGATTCCAGTGTCTTTTTTTAAATAGTCTGAAAAGATAATTTGCTTGGTGTAAAGAATTAAACCCGAGCGATACCAATGTTGCGCAGCAAGACCACTCCAAAAAGTGTAGTCGCGAGGAGAGTCAAAGACGCTGCACGAAACCGGAAAGGGCCTTGCTACAATCTCAGTATAAATTCAAAGCTCAAAACCACTCCGCTTTTTTCGCCCGGCCTCAGCCGGGCGAACCCTATCAAGAGCTCTGCGTGCGTACGTACGTACGTACGTACGTACGTACGTGCGTACGTGCGTACGTGGGTCACGCTCGCTTCGGGCTTAATAACTCGCTCGTCCGACGTCGTAGGGTGGAGTTTGAGACATCGTCGAGTAGCCTGCGGACTCCTCTAGCCATCTGAGTAGTCGAAACCAAAATAAGTTTTCAAAATCGCGCGCTACAGTATCTCAAAGTGGGGTCCATTATAAGACAAAACTTGTCCGAACCTAGTCAAATCGCACATGAAAATGAAGCGCTCGAGCTCCTGAGCACGAATTCGACAACTGAAAGTTTCAAAAGTTTAAGCAGAGCGCTACAGTAACCAAAACGCGTCAGAAAGTGGTAATTTTGGCATAGTCGCAGGCTCTATAACTCGCTCGCCTGACGTCGTAGGAAGGAGTTTGAGACATCGTCGAGTAGCCCGCGGACTCTTCTAGCTTCTAAGTAGTCGAAACTAAAACAAGTTTTCAAATTCGAGCGCTACAGTATCCCAAAGTGGGGTCCATTTTAAGACAAAAGTTGACCGAATTTGGTCAAATCGCATATCAAAATGAAGCGCTCGAGCTTCTGAGCACGAATCTAACAACAAAAAGGTTCAAAAGTTTAAACATAGCGCTACAGTAGCCAAAACGCGTCCAAAACTAAAGTTCCTGGCGTGGCTTTTTTAAATTGTAGTTTTTAAAACACATTTTCTTGCTGTAAAGAATTAAACCCGGGCGACCCCAATGTTGCGTAGCAAGACCACTTCAATAAGAGAGGTCGTGAGAAGACTCGAGAGGTTACACGAACACGGAAAGGGCCTCGCTACAAGCTCAGTACAAGTACAAAGCTCAAACCCTCTCCGCTTTTTAAAAGAGACTTGTTTCGCTCGGCCTCAGCCGAGCGAACCCAACCAAGAGCTCGGCGTGCGTGCGTACGTACGTGCGTACGTACGTGGGTCACGCTCGCTTCGGGCTTAATAACTCGCTCGTCCGACGTCGTAGGGTGGAGTTTGAGACATCGTCGAGTAGCCTGCGGACTCCTCTCGCCATCTGTGTGTTCAAAACTGAGATAAGTTTTCAAACTCGCGCGCTACAGTACCCCAAAGTGGGGTCCATTTTAAGACAAAAGTTGACCAAAGCTAGTCAAATCGCATATCAAAGTGAAGCGCTAGAGCTCCTGAGCACGAATCCGACAACAAAAAGTTTTAAAAGTTTAAACAGAGAGCTACAGTAACCAAAACGCGTCGAAAACTGGAAACGTCATGCTTGCTTCGGGCTTAATAACTCGCTTGTCTGACAGGTCGCTGGGTTGAGGTCGACACATCGACGGGTAGCCCCTGGACTACTCTCGCCATCTGAGTGTTCAAAACTGAAATGAGTTTTCAAACTCGCGCGCTACAGTATCCCAAAATGGCGTCCGTTTAAAGACAAAAGTTGACTGAAGCTAAAGTCTGTCCAAAAAAAAGTGAGACTGGAGGTTTTTGGGGGTCTTCCGATGTTGTAGTATGATGAACCAAACCAAGTTGGGTACCAATCGATAGGTCTCGACGAGCTCTATTGGGCCACGCGTATTTTGACTTAATCACGCAACACGCACGGAAACGGGACGCCACAGTAAAAAATCGACTTTTTTTCGTGACTACAGATTTTTTTCGTTCCACTTGCATTTTGTAGAGCAATATGTCCTTACTAATCCCTGCAAGTATGAAAGTTCAGAAACCAGCCGTTCAAAAGTTATAGCGATTCTCCCGACCCCTATTTTTTCGCCCGGCCTCAGCCGGGCGAACCCCTACGAGAGCTTATCGTGCGTGCGTTCGTTCGTTCGTTCGTCCGTCACGCTCTCAGATCTCGGTGTTGGAAAGTCGTAGGAAGGAGATCTTGGGCTCTACGGAAAGCTCTCGACTCACTGGTAATGTTGCTAAGAGACTTCGAAATTCAAAAGTTTGAATTGCGCGCGCTACAGTAACCCGAAGGTGAAAACGGGAAACGGCTGTAACTCGCTCGTCTTACGTCGTAGAGCGGCGCGCGATAGGTCAACTAAAAGGTCTCGACGTGCTCTTTCTTTTGGCATTAAAACTGTTCTTAATAGCAATACGTTGTTCTTCGTTTGAGTACGTGCTGCTTCGCGACATGCACCATGTTTCCCATGTACCGTAGATCTTTTTGTGGGCGTGAGAGAGACAGCAATGGGATTCATTATCGCCAGTTGGCACCAGCCGCTGCAAGGACCTTTCTTTTCAAGCTTCCAGACCAGGATGAGTCAGCCTGAAACGGCCATAATAGCTTTTGCTTCGGCTTGCCCGTTGCCGTCTGTCATAGCGTTTCCCGACTGTTTTGAGCGGTCAGAAAGAGCGGCTTTGTCTAGCATTCTAGCTTTCCAGCTCCGTTGTGGCACTTCGCCAAATTAGGTTAATCACCTTGGGCGGTTCGGCTTCTAGTCGCTGCACTCGCGCATGCGCATAGATGCTCATTGGGGTTTCGAAGGGGAAATCGAAGCGAAGTGCCTCGGGGTGTCAAGGTTGCACCCAAACGTGTGGTTCTTCCCACGCTACACACATTATGCAGTAGAAGGGGGAGACTTCCTTCCGCGTCGCTTTCCAGCTTGTTTGTTGTTTGTCGCTTGATAATGCTGCTTGTTGTCGTCATGGGCCCATAGCGACATTACCGCTATGTAGGTCGATACATTATAGGGCGGACGGCACTCGCCCACGCCTCCCAGCGTGGGCAACGGAAGGCAGACGCCCCATTAGTGTTAATGGAATCGGTGCACTCTTCGCGTGAGGTAGTGCAGTGATTGAACTGGCTTCGCTCAGTGAGTCGTCGCCAGTCTATCATCTCTCCACAAAACTCAGCGGTCACGAACTGCCCTCTGCTTCTCAGGTTTTGATATAGTGCGACGCCCTGT
>JASAMZ010013404.1:0-33124 GCA_030248115.1 Linhomoeus sp. GSCO2_2 | reverse complement strand
AGTCCCCCCTGTCCAGCACTACTACAGCTGACGATGCGGCTGATCTGGAACCACGCAGACTACCTTGACAGTGATCGAGCATTCCAGGACGGAGCAAGGAACAAGGCTGAATAGGTACCAATTGAACAAAGCTATTAATGCGTCGGTTGTATTGTGCTCAACCGACACTGCCATATTTGCGCGCTTCTCTCCATTCGACACTACCGTCGGCTGCAACAAAGATTGCTTCCTGTGCTTCTGTATGATCACGATGTTAGAATCTGCAACTTGTTGTACATCCATGGTACCATTGCAGTCAGCTGCCATTGTGATTTGCGTGTCGCTGCCTTTCTGTGTATCGTTGTCGTTTGTGACTTGAAACGTTGAAAGACGAATGAAGTGAGCATGCCCAGGGATGACAGACAGTGCCAATGATAACCGAGCTATAAATACAGGGTTTTTTTTAAAGTGACTGGTCGGCAACTCGAATAACTTCTGCACCGGTGCACCGATTTTGATGAAACTTGAACCAACTTAAGTTCCATATGTAGGAAAACTCGTCCTAAATTTTTACGGAAATTGGCCACGCGTAGCGACTACACGACCGCTTGAAAGAAGGTCTACTTTTCAATAGGAGCCGCTCTTCCTGGTCGACGAGGAGGTTTTCCTGCAGGACCTCCTCGTCCTCCTCGAGGAGGACCTCCTCGTCGTAGAGGAAGAGCGGCTCCTATTGAAAAGTAGACCTTCTTTCAAGCGGTCGTGTAGTCGCTACGCGTGGCCAATTTCCGTAAAAATTTAGGACGAGTTTTCCTACATATGGAACTCAAGTTGGTTCAAGTTTCATCAAAATCGGTGCACCGGTGCAGAAGTTATTCGAGTTGCCGACCAGTCACTTAAAAAAAACCCTGTATATGGGCCTGAGGTACCGAGGATTGGTCAGCAGTGTGACCTGCTGAACAAACGTCACGCTATACAGAAAGCTATATGTACGAGTAGGTTAGAAGCTTGTTCTGTGGAAGGAATTGTGTTCTATACATATCAATCCACTCGAACCACGCCAATTTTTTCCCGGTAACTCCTGACTTCCAAGCAGTGGTACGGTACTTCCCCATGTTACCAGTGAGCAATTGGTACCCTGTAGGATCTCTGTCGGTTGATAAGAGACGTCGGCGAATTGTGAACCGTGTATCTGCGGCAAGGAAATTGGAAGTGTGTCTAAATTAATCAAAATGTTGGGACGTCGTATCATGGTACGTTCGGTTTTCAAGTCTACGGTAAACGGTACAGTAGGCAGTGATTGGTAAGGTTGCAGTGTGTTCTATTTGTACAGCTTCGAGTGGGGCGCGGTCTTGCGCAACAGTTGACGCCGTCGTGGTCGTCGTCGGCTTTCGCCGTGGCCGGGCTGGTGCGAACTCGACAGCAGGGTACGTTTGTCATTACAGTAATCCTCCTTTCTTTGGATATATTGTATCGTGCTGCCTTTCCCACCTACAGTACAGTATACCACTGATTATCTAGCGTTCGTACTATTTCACCGAGTTGTTCAGTTCGCCATCTCCAGTGGAGCTCAGGGCGACTGGCGCCCGAGGTGGAAGACGACCAGTTGACCTCGACCTCCGACGAGGAAGAGTTCGAGCCGGGACAGGGCTGGTTCCAGCAGCCGTCCGCTAGACCCCTGGGACCAACCATGAAGGTGCGACGCGATTCGTAGACTGTAAGCGTCGCGAATGAAGCAAGCACTCGGTCTGTTGCCCAGGCGCCCAAGTTCTCTGCCACGGCCGTGGTGGACAAGCAGTTCAAGACGCTGACGCTGAACGACTTCAGGGGCAAGTGGCTCCTGCTCGAGTTCTACCCCTCCGACTTGTGCGTAAGAGAGTTCCCAAGCGCAGCCATAAACTGGCGTTTAGTTAGACGTCTGGAAGTTGATTCAGCACCTTCGTCTGTCCCACGGAGCTGATAGCGTTCAGCGAGGCTGCCGACCAATTCCAGAAGCTCGACTGCGAGGTCGTCGTCTGCTCCGTCGACAGCCACTTCTCGCACCTGGCTTGGATCAACACGCCCAGAAAGGTACTGAGTAGATTTGCGCCTACCTATTCACGTAGATGCGTTGCGTATGTGCTTCGTTTGTCAGGAGGGCGGCTTGGGCGAGATGCGCGTGGCCATGCTATCGGACTTCAAGAAGGAGATCGTCAAGAAGTACGGCGTCTTCTACGAGGAGAGAGGACTGGCCTTCAGGTATGAGAACTGGCTACCAGTATATAAGTGTCGTGGAAGTGGTACGTACTTCGCATCGGCAGCCATCAAATGTCAACACGTCGCTTCTATCATTCCAGGGGTCAGTTCCTGATCGATCCAGAGGGCGTTATACGCCACGCCTCCGTCAACGACCTGCCCGTGGGAAGGAGCGTGGACGAGGCCCTGCGACTAGTGAAGGCCTTCCAATTCGCCAGGGAGCACGGAGAGGGTAAGCGCTTCCGTCTGTCAGTTTGACAGGCCGCACAACCAGTGGCCGCAGTTTTGCTCGCAATGTACTTTCGCCGCGCTGCAGTGTGCCCGGCCAACTGGCAGCCGGACAAGCCCACCATCAAGCCCAACCCAGTCGACTCCAAGGAATACTTCGCGAAGGTCAACTAGGCAAGTTGCGTTTAACTAAAACCGTCTTAGAAAGTGGCTTTACTACCAAGTTGGTCATAAGTCAGCAGTGTTTCCGTTCCAAGTTTGTCATGTCAAACTGTCTCTCTAATAGCTGGATTGTTCTCCGAGGAGCCAGCTGTTCGTAAAATTTGACCACACACACGCACGCGCACAAACGACGCACCGTGAGAAGACGACGGCTGACAAAAACGTGTGGGTTTGTGCAAAAGGGGCGAAAACCGAAGTTTCACCAATGGGAAACTACTCCAGGATCAGAGCAATCTGAGAAGGAAAGGCGCGAACAAGAGTACGGTAGAAAAGTACAAGTTGACAAACGAACGGGCCCGGGTCGCCGAGGCGTGGTAATAGCTGCGCTAGTTTGTTTGCCTTCGACAGGCGAAACCTCCCAACACTGTCCAACTGAACTAGTAGCAGGGCTGGGGCCTTCTGTTGTTAGAACACTCTGTCTTTCTCTCTCTCATGAGCTCTTGGCCGAGACGATTCGGTTGTTGACGTGCGGCTGGCGCACTTGGTTGTTGGGAGCCAGCGTTTTGTTCTGGCCGGCGGCGCTGCTGCTGCGTCCCTTGAGACTGGACGCGGGCGACGACGACCTCGAGTTGCCCGAGTGGCCATTGCCCGAGTCGGTAGCTTCCGTCTCGGAAGTCGGCGTGTCGACGGGAGGCGCCAGAGAGGGCTCCGAGCAGCCTGACACCGTCTCCGTACTCTCTGCTGGCCCTTCGCTGCCGCTGCCGCCGCCCTCTTCCTCCATGGGCGCTGTGGAACCGTTGCCGTTCGAATGGGCGGCCAAAGGCTCCTCAGACGTCTTGTCGTTGGACGCTTCTGGTTGGCTGTGACTGGAGGAAGGATCGAGAGCCGACTCGCCTGCTTTCGGATTGTCTGTTGAGGAAATATTGGCGGTGGAAGAAGCCTCCTCCTTCTCGAGCGTCGTCGCGGCCTGCTCCTGAGAAGAAGCAGAGCTTGAGATGGATGGACTACGGCACTCCCAAGAAAGCTCACGCTACTCACCTGTCCCATCTCCTCTCCAATCTCCTCCTCCTCCATCTCTCCCTTGAGCCATGGTCTCTCGTCGTCGGCGGCGCTGTATGAGCGCAACTCGTACAGTGTGTCGGCGATGATGGAGGCGACGCGGCTGTCCATCAGCTGCGACATGGTGAACTGCAGCAGCCTCTGCTGGTGCCGAATCAGGCGCGACCGACAGGCGGCCGTCTTGGCCAGAAGCAGGAGCACTGCGGCCGCTCTGCGCACCATCCCCACGCTGCTGCCCATCAGCTCCACGTTGTGACGAAGCGCGTCCATGCCCTGCGTGTGCACCACCTGGAGGAAGAAGGGGGAATGCGCATGAGTAAAAGTGAGAGTTGTAGCTCAACACAGTCTGGTTCGACCGTTCGACATGGTCGCTCATAAAAGTGGGGAGACTAACAAAGGCGGGAATCAAAGTTGCAACCATTCAAGTGCAGCTGATAATGCGTATCTGCGCGATTTTGCACAGCCTTGTGCGCGCCCATAGAGAAAGAAGCGCCCTCTACCCTCCATTCACACAGTGCTCACTGACGTTGTGCATGTTGTTGTCGACGTATTCGAGGAAGGCGACCAGGTGGTGGACGGCGGGCGTGCCGGACGCCAGGGCGATGCAGACGGCCGGCGACGCCTGACAGAGGGCGTGCAGGAGGACGATGCCGAACTCCCTCCTGTGCGTGTCCTGCCCGAGACTGACGAGCTCCGTCAACACTTCGACCAGGCGCTCCAGCCGGTGCCAGGGCCCCGTGGCCAGCAGCAGGTCAACGTTGCTCTCCAGCACCGACAGCTTGCACAGCGCCTCCAGAGCGTAGTCCTGACCGCTCACGCCCCAACACCTGCAGTGGGAACAATGGTTTTGAAATACTGTCCGCAGTTGACTGTTCGCGTCGCGAGCCAATTCTCTTCAGCTTCTCAAGAGAGCCTTGGCAAGCGTAAGTATCGGCTGCTTCTAATTAGCCAGTCCAGTACATCAACATACTCTCGCCGTTTCCAGCGCCACCATTGTCGAACTGTTTGCAAGTCACCTTGGCAGGGGGTCCGTTGCCACCGAGGTCCCAGCCACCGTCCAGGCCAGAAGTGCGTCCAGAATGGGTCTGGAGACGTCCTGGGGAAGCGGCACCAGCTCCAGTTGTCCCGCCAGCAGGCAGACCAACACCAGGGCGTCCTCCCGCAGCGTCTCCTCCAGACCTCCTGGACCCGCCGTCCCAGCAGTTGGGCAGGTCAGCAGTCGGCCGTACAAGCGAAGAAGCTCGGGACAGCGGTGCATCACCAGCTCGTTGCCCTGGATGAAGGCCAGCGCCCGGACGCAGTTGGAGAGCGCCGCGCAGCGCGCCTGCAGCGACTGGCGGCACTCCTGGAAGAAGAAAGGAGTCACTCGCACCAACTGTCGGCAACGAAATGTCGAAAGGACGCGTAGATGGAAGAGAGAAGCAACCTGTCCCACTAGGCCGCCGCTCAGGCCGTCTTCCTCCTCTTTGGAGCGTTTCCTCTCCTCGCGCCTGCGCTTCCACCGAGCCCTGTCGCCTTCGGTGGGCTCGGCGTGGAAGAAGGGACTATCTTTGTCGTCATTCTCCGTTGCGACTGTCGTTGAGCAGTTCTCCTTCTTGTCAGCGTCAGAGGTGGAGTCCTCTCTGGATTCGTCACGTGTGCTACCGTCGTTGTAGGCTGAGTATCTCACCAGCCGACTGTAGGACCATTCGGCCAGGCGTTTGGACCTACACATAGGACAATGTTGGCTCACATATACAAAACTATTCCGACGCGCACAAGGTTAAATCGCCTAGGTACAGTATTCTTGCAATAAGAGCGCCTGACGCCTATTATGGTAAGTGCGCTGCACGACAAGCAGGACCGCCGGCGCGAATATCGGCTGCACGTTGCATAGGGCGCGTCCGTAGCCAAATCTAATCGCAACCAATATCAGCGTCCATCCAGTTTGCTACATAAAGAAACTGTCTAAGAATAGAAAGCAAGCCAAACCTGAGGTGCTCTGTAGGCGAGAGATCGCGCAGGACGGCGTCTTCTTCCCCGTCCTCCAGACGTCGCTTGCGTCTTCTCAGGGAGTCGGGCATTCTGCGATGGACGAAGCGCACCGGCAGCTGGCAGTTGCGGTTGAATACGCTCGATTCGTCCGGGACTATCGTCGCCTTGACTGGGAGGCGCTCTTCCAAAACGTTTTTGCTGTCTTCCGTTCCAGTTCTCTGATGGCCAGATTCGACATCGACGATGGCAGTGGAGGAGGAACATTGGTCGCCGAACTTGGCCGGATAAAGCTCTGCTAGGACCCGTTTCAGAGAGTCGACCAGTATCTGAAGATCGCGAAAGTTTTGGCTATAGCAGTACAGAGCATTCTTCGATCTCGTGGCAAATATGCGAGTTACAAGCTAATTACACAAATTAAGCTAAATCGCAGCCGATATTCGCTCGATACCGTAATATCCAACGAGAACCGACCTCGAGCAGGCCGGGCAGGTTCTTCAGTTTGAAGTACTGGACGGCCACGCTGTCGTCGTGCAGCAGTATGGTGAGTACGTTCAGCGCCCAGTGGGACTCTGCTTCCAGACCGGACTTCAGGGACATTATGAGTCGGCGCGGCTCGACCGACTTCTGGGGAAGGTGGCGCGCCAGCAGGCGGCGACGGCGACGGGGGCCCGCCGTAGTCGACTCCACGCAGCCTGCCGGGAATTGCCACTGAGAGGACGGCTGCTGCTGCTGCGCCGCCGCCGAAGTGGAAGAGGAAGTCGTCGCCAGCTGCTGCTGGAGCAACTGTTGCGTCTGGACGGCCGGCGCGCCCATGGGCGACGGACGGATCTGCAAAAGCTCACGGTCGCACTTCGATTTCCAACGACAGTAGACTGCAAAAGACGAACGCACCCTGACATCCCTGACCGGCTGCAGGTAGTAGGAAGTCGGCTGGACCTGCTGCATTTTGGGAGCCACAGTCTTGGGCGATGCCATAGCTGCAAGACGGAGACCTTTGTTGCAATCGATTTAGCCGTCAGAGTACTCTTTCTGCAGGCGTCTTCTACCCACCAGGCGGCCTGTGGCTGTTGAGAATCTGGTGTGGAACCGCCGACGCCTGCACCGGATATCTGTTGGGCTGTGGGGCCCAGTAGGCCTGCTGCGCCTGCCCGTAGGCAGCCGGGTAGGAGGCTGCGCCGTCGGCCGACATCCTTACGGGCGCCATCACCATCTGCTGCTGGGGCTGCGGCTGGGACGACGATGGCGCCGCCGAGGACGACGGGTAGGCGTAGTAGGAGGGCTGGCGAGGGGCTGTCGTCCGATAGTAGCCGTAGACGGCGGGCGCAGGCGGCGCCTTCACGTAGGCGCCCGGCGCCGTCGTCGACGTCGACGTGGAGGATTGCACCGGAGGGGGAGGGGGTTTCTGGACGGCAGCCGGTTGAGAAGAACTCGGCCTTGGTGAGACCACGGCCGTGGCGCCGTCGTCGAAAGGGTCTCTGGCCACCAGCTGGCCGCCTTCCGTTTGAGGTGGGGGTGGAGGGGCGGGAGGAGGCGCCACTGGAGCCGCTGTGGTCGCCGGAGGCGCATGGGCAGCTTGCGTCTGTTGACCTTCCCCTGAGGACGACGACGTCGACGGCTGGCTGACAGTCACCGAAGGCGCAGAGGTGGGCGTGGCAGGCGCCGGCGAGGGCACTTGCATTCTCGGTCCTCTGACAGCAGCCGCCTGAGCTGCCTGCGGTGCTACGCTCGGCGCCTGCTGAGGCGGGGCCAGTGTCGGCGGCGGCGGTTGTTGGGGATAGGCCGGTCCAGGCCACCGCTGGTGGGGCATTTGATACGAAGGTCCGGCGACCATCCCTTTGGGCGCTTGCTGCCCGTATGCGTCCACTTGATAACCTCCACCATGGACACCTGCAAACGGGACTCGCTTAGCGTTCCTTCCAGGTTGGCTTCTCGTCGTACACTCAATATTATCGTACGTTAGTCCGTCTCCCTACATCGCAGACACCTGGTATGTAACTACTGTATCGGTGGTGGTGGGCCGCCGCCATCTGAGGCGGCATTGGGACGGCCGACGGAGGGGGCGGTTGTGGCGGCGGGGTGGGCGTCCCAGTCTCCGTCTCCCCGTCGTGTCCCTTGGGCTTCTTCTTCTTCTTCTTGCACTCGAGGGACTTGATGATGGGCTCGGGGTCGGTGTTGTTGCGCTCGAAGAAGCACTCGTAGGGGAAGAGGAACTTGGCGTACTGGATCTTCATGCGCGCCGCCGAGCTGTTGTTAGTGTTCACGCCGAATTGGAGGCACACCTGGCCCCACAGCTTCTCGCGCGACACCTGCAACGGAGTAAGGGAAGGTTAGTCAACTCGCCCTGTTGTTCTGCCGCCGGCGCGCCCTCGCTGGAAGGAGGAGGAGGAGAAGAAGCAGCAGCAACAGCAGCAGGCGCGGGAGAGGAGGAGGGGGATCCCAGAGGCGAATCGGCAGCGGCGGCGGCTGCAGGTTTGGGCGTCCGGCGCCGCTTCGGCTTCCGCTGACTTTCGGCGAGCTCTATGAGTCTCTCGGCGGGGCCGCAGTTGCTCTCGATGCACTCGATGTGCAGCAGCCAGCGGATGTAGTGCCGACGCAGCTGGTAGCCGGCGGCGCTGGAGGGCGCCAGGCCTGCGCTGGCCATGGGGCAGACGTCCTTCCAGCACTTGGTGCGCGTCACCTGCACACAGAGCGAGACACGACGACACTCGGCCACGCACACACACCACGCAAGCCGTGCTCGCATGCCAGCCAGGCGCCAATGCACCGCACGCAAAGTGGTAGAGAAAGTAAACGACGATGCAAGAGGTAGAAGTGAAATGAAGGCCATAGATGGATTACCACAAATACACATGGATTGACCAGTTTGCCACAAGACTCCAGAGTGAACGCCGATGGCCCAAAAGCCCAAAAGTGTCAAACTGCATGCACGTGCAGTGTGCGTGTGTTGCAGCCCAATTCACAATCCCAAAAACTGCAAGCTTGCGCTCCGTGGGAAAAGGGGGAAGGGGGGCAGGGTAGCCGCACAGCCCAGTGCGCGCGCACGAAACGCCTCAAAACCACAAAAATATCCAGTAGCCAATCCACCAACCGTCTCGAATCCGCCCCTGTCCCTGACGGCCCAGTAGAGTCTGTGGAGGTCTATTGTCTGTTTGCTGATGGAGGGAGGGCCGGTGATCGGCTGGCCCTTCTGCTCCCAGAACTGGCAGAGGTGCGAGTAGAAGGCC
Source organism: Linhomoeus sp. GSCO2_2 (assembly GCA_030248115.1). Taxonomy (NCBI): domain Eukaryota; kingdom Metazoa; phylum Nematoda; class Chromadorea; order Monhysterida; family Linhomoeidae; genus Linhomoeus; species Linhomoeus sp. GSCO2_2. The sequence goes on along the minus strand of JASAMZ010013404.1, from coordinate 24,266 downwards.
CTTCTCTGCTGGTATACGTGCGGGTTGTAGGCCTGCGGAGAGCCCACCAGCTTCTCCACCACCTCCAGAAGCGCCTGGTGGTCCGAGGCCGTTTTGGGGACGCCAACGGCGGCGCTGCTAGACGACGCCTGCTGCTGCGGGGCCGTGGCCATCATGGGCTGTGGAGGCGGCGCCTTCTGCAATGCGACGGAAACTCCAGTGCGGGGAAGATGGTACAAGTTACAGTATTGCCAACTCATTCACCATCTCAATCATTTGCTTCTTTCTTGGGCACAGGCTACAATCACACCACCACTTACCATGGCCATGGGCATCTGGGGCGATCGGGCAGCTGCCGAGGCGCCCGCGTGGTCAGGAATGGGCGCGGCCGAATCCGTTGACGCCACTGAGGCTCTGCCGGAAGCAGAGGAGGGTCCCTGCTGGCTGCTGCCCATGCTGTCGTCGGGTCCGCCTCCTGCTGTGGGTCCGTTCATCAGCCTTCTGCCGGGGTCCATGGAAGGCGCCGGCTGCTGAGGTTGCTGCTGGGGTGGAGGCCAGCCGGGTGGAGCCTGCTGATAGGCGTAGTGGGGCGATTGCTGGTACATGGCTGCCGCCTGGTGCGGCGCCTGGGCGGGCCAGTAGCCGGGCGGCGGAGGGAAACGCTGCTGCTGTCCGCCGTAGTTCGACTCGGCGCCCGGGCCCGGTCGCACGGGCATACCGTAACCTGAAGTTAGAATGTTGGAGGTACATGCCGAGTTCGGAACTGAAAACAGCGGCGTCCAACAGCAGCTGACCAGGAGGAGGCGCGAACTGCGCCGGTGGAGTGGGCACATGACTGTAGGCCTGAGGAGGCGGCGCCAACTGTTGCGGTTGATGCTGCTGCTGCTGTTGGTGGAGGTAGCGCACCGCATGTTGGTCTGGTTGGCCTGAACATGCGCAGCGTGTGCCAGAATATCGCTAGAAGACATGTGACAACTTCAAGCAAGCACCCGTATGGGGAGAGATGGGCGAGTGCCTGGGTTGCTGGAGAGCAATGTTCGCCGGATGTTGGGAAGGCTGCAGCGTCGATGGAGCCGGACTCGAAACGGCGAACTGCTGCTGCTGTGGCTGAGGCGTTCCAGTAGCAGAAGAAGAGGCCGGCTGCGCTGCGGAGGATGGGGCGCTCATCATTCGACTTGGTTGCGTGTAGGGGCCATTCGCATGCGACGTCGCAACTTCGACTGTCTGAAAACGAGTAACCTGAGATGGCATGGAAGATGCAAAGACATTAGCTAGAGTAAGAATGCTCTCCAATCCAAAATCAGCTGTTTCACCTAAGGAGAGGTCTGGAAAAGGCCAATTCATTCTGCCAACAATATTGATCGAGAGACGATTACGCGGAAGCAACGGTGCGGCAACGTGCCAAATTCAAAACCACAACCGGTCGTTCTTTGGCGCAATCAGCGGGTTGGGGAGAGGGGCGTCAGTAGAAGAGGGAGTGGGGAGGGGGTGTCTGTCAGGTGACACCCCCTCTCCTCCCTTCACGTTCCCACGAACAAAGATGACGACAGACAGGGGAGCGCGGCATTGCATCAATGACGGCCGCCGAAGAAGGGAGGGCGAAAGCGAGCGTAATTCTCGCCCGGGAATGTTGTTCTTTTGTCTGGGCAGCGACGACGACGTCAACAACGCGGGCGGGGCGGCGGGCTTTCTTCTCGTTAGGCGCAGCCGCAAGAGAAGGGGGGGGGGGGGGGGGGGGAGGGGGACGGGTAGGAGAAGAAGAAACGAGAGAAGCGAGCCGAACCGAACTGCAACCAGAAGGGGGACGGACCCCACTCAAGCGAAGGAGGAGTAAGGTGCGCCTGCTTACGTAACTGGCAACCCAGCTCAATGAATATAGACGGCTCGACGAGCAAAAGAGAAGAGGGTGGGTCAGAGGTAGTGCGAGTAACGTACGAGAGGAGGAGGGGGGGGGGGGGTGGTCTGTTTCTATCGGCGTCGTCCCCAGATGAGGGAGCCAACAGTGACAGAGTGCGGCTAGAGAATAAAGGCTGATGAAGAGGGGAGCCGACCGCCAAGGCAGGGGGGGGGGGGGCAGATGACGTTTTGCCGACGTAGTCGTCGCCAAGCAGAAGGGGGGAGTCGGTTTCTGAATTGGCGCCAACCCAACAACACCCAGTCAGCCGGTCGGCGCAGTTTCGCCCGCTCCGCCCCGCTCTGTCTCTTGCCCTGTCCTAATAGCGGCGAACTGCGGCGGCGCCCGACCGCCGCGCCTCTATTTTCTTTTTAACCACTTTTCTCTCTTCCGCCGGCACGACGGCGGCATCGCCAGTAACAGCGCAAGCGACACTGCTGACATCATCGGACAGCGCCCGGCGGCGCGATTCGCCGCTCGCGCTCCGCCCAACTCACGGGAGAGAAAGCGAACCGCCGCTGCCCGCCAGCGAGCGCCTTTCTTGGGCCTCTCTTAGCGGCGGCGGCAGTTCGACCGGCTCGCTCGGCCGGTCGGTCGCTCTCTCGCGCCGAGAAGCACAAACACGTACGCTCTCACGTAGACCAGTCAGTCAGTCGACTGGCCAGTCATCCAGAGAGGAGACAGCCGTCGTTTTTAGTACTTTTTATTTGACGCTCCGGCTGGTGGCACGGGAGAACAGATAGGCGGGCAGGCAGGAGGAGGAGGCTGCAGCAGCCATTCCTTTATTCCTACCCAATCACGAGACGTCTCTCGCGAGAGACCGAGCGCCGCTTCGCGCGCGGCCCGACTCAAATAAAGATGGGGAGAGGAGAGCTGAGTCGGCTCGAGCCGCTGCCGGCGCCACCATCGCCTATTCAGAGACAGCGCCGGCTGGCCAGCGTTGCGCGAGCGAGAGAGCGAGTGGTGGAAGCCTTCTCTCGCTCGGCAACCACTCTCTTTCTATCAGCACCGACACGGCCGCCACGTCTCTCGAAAGAGCGCAGCGGGGACGGCGGAGGACGACGACTAGGCCGCGGAACGAGCCTCTCGTCCGGCCGCACCCTGCCGCCGGCGGCATAGCAGCCGTCATTTGCGACGGACTGAATAGGCCGAGCGAAAGAAAGCCTCTCTTCCCGCAGCGCTTGGGTTTCCCCCTATCTATCGGTTTTCTGTCCGCCCTGCCTCCCGCTCGTTTCCGAGCGCGACGGGCGCGCCGCTTCCACTCGCTGCTCCACTGTGCCTACAATGTGGCTGCGCCTGGGACGCTGTGTTGTGTTGGTTGGGCGCTGCTGTGGAAACGGCCGACGACGACTCGAGCGCGAGCGAGCGAACATTCGGTCCGCGGCCCTGTCGGCGGCGAGTAATGGCCGGCTGCGAGCGCGCGGAAGGGGACGACGAAAGAAGGGGAGGAAGGACGGAGAGAAAGAACGAGATCGCGCGGGCGCGTGCTCGCGCCGCCGCCGCCAGTCACTGGCATAAGCCCCCTCCATCTCCATCGTTCTCTCCGGCCCGCCGTTTCTGTTGTGCTCGCCTGCGCCATCTGCGCCGCCTGTGGCTCTGACGACGACGACGACGAGGCACAGCACGCCCACGTCTATTCCATAGGGCGCTCGAGCGAGAGAGGGTGAGAGAAGGGGTGAGCGCAGGGAATCGACGGCCGCGCGCGCTCGGAAAGGACGGGTGGAATTCAGGCCTCCCGCCGTCCTCGCCTAAACGAACGACAATTTCCACGGACGACGGCGACGCAGAGAGAAAGAGAGACTCCCATTCCCTCTAGAGAGAATGTACGGTGAGGGGGGAATGGACAAGGAGAAAGGAGAAAGGGCCGAGATGTGCGCCGTTCTCTTGCCCACTTACAAACGCGGACCGAATGAGTAATGTGGAGAGCTTTTGCCGTGGGCCAACGCTTGGAATGGGTAAGGAAGGCGCCGGCAGTTCGAGTCGACTCTGTCACTAGGAAACGACAAGAAAGCGAGACGCACCAACGATTCTGTGTAACGTCAGCGGCGCCAGAATGGCGCTTCCAGACATGAAAGGCCTCTAGCCGCAGACAAGCGCGGTGTTGTGACTGCGACGTGTACAAACCACTAGCCCGGTTACGGTAGCGGCACTTCGCCACGATCAATCGTACCGAAAACAAACATAGTTCGGAAACTAAGTGCAAGTTGGAGCCAGCAGACTGCACCCTACCAATTCAGCAGCTTGACGACAACTATTTGATTCAAATTGGGCGCATGGCTGAAACTCGCCCCGTGGTTGCGTAGTTGACCTGTTAGTCGTTTGTCATGCTGGCGCTGCTTCCCATCCATATCGCCCCTCGGATCGCCGCGTTCTCACCCATGGGAAGAAGGCGGCCGTAAATAGCAGCGAAAATTCCCACGGCCTACGGACACCGACGAAGGCGGCGTCGCTCTCCCTATCCTACTAGTAGTCGCGCGTTTGGGGGCCGCTCGGCTCGAGAAGAAACACGCCGTCCGCAACCACCTCCCCCCCCCCCCCCTCCAGTCTTCCCGCCGAAGCCCCCCCCCCCCTTCACTCCCACACGTACGCCAATCCTTGCCAATTCACACGGACTGCCTGCGCCGGCGCGGCCCGCGACGGCAACGATGACTCCGAAGTAGCGCCTTCCTCGCCTCCTCCCTCTCCCTGTTCGCCCGGTTGGTAAACACAACAAAACGGCGCGCAATCGCACCGACGACGACGGCCACAAATTACGTCGCTGTTGGCAGCCGCCAACACCCCCCCCCCCCTTCCTGGCTGTTGCGCCGCTGCCCTTCTTGGGGCTGGGGGGGGGGGGGGGTACCAAGAGATCTGGGAAAGGGGTTCTATTCGCAGACGGCGGCGACGGCGGCGAGACGACGTCACTTCCCCCATCGCGTCTGCCATCAGTCTCTCTCCGGCTGGCGGCGAACCGAACCCCCGACGACGCCGACACGACGCTTCTTAGCCGAAGGAGAGAAGGGGAAGCACGGTGGCACCCAGGAAGTAGCCGCCCTCTGACGAGAGCTGCTCCCCTTCCGCCCCACCCCTCTCGCTCCCCAGAGGGCACACAAACAACCATAAGCTATTCTTTGCAACACAGCTCCGCCGTCGCCCGAAGAACGACCGAGCGGCAGACGGACAGCCGGGCCGGGCCTCCGACGGACAAGTGACGTCACCACTTTACGAGATAATCGGTTTCCCGCAACCGAGAAAGCAGTTGGGGTGGGGGAGGGCGGCAGAGTAGGGGGGGGGGGGGGGGCGTCTTGCTCTCTCGCCAAGATGGCATACCCCCCCCCCCCACTCTCGTCAAAACAGGCCACCCACCCCACCGCCCAGACCACGTGGACTCGGAAAGAAGAATGAATGAATGTCCGCCGAGCCGACGCCAAGCGGCCGTGTCTGTCTACTCTCAAATCAGCTGACTCGGTCCGCGCGAAACGTCGCCCATTTAGACATCAAACAACCAACCGAACTCACCCCAGGTCGGCCTGGACGAGGAGGAGGCTGCGCCGTCGACGACAGCGGCACTCGCAGTAGTTGATTCAACATCGGAGTCGACGACATTGTCTTCGGACCAACAACGTCGTAGCCCAACGGCAGACTGAAAGCGAACCTCATGGTGACGCCGACGATTTCACTCTCGTGATCCATCCATCTCATCTGCTCACCGAACTCAGCAATTTATTTCTTTCGTGGTTCAGTGTTTCAAACGTTGGCGCATGGACACGCTATACAAATCACGTCAAGAGATACTGTAGTTGCCAAAAGCAAATTTCACCAAGTCAGTTGACGTTGCGCCACCGCATGCTCCAACCCAACTTCCTACGCGCATGAAGATGTCAAGTTTCTGCGGATACAAACGAGTCGCAATGTAGGATCTGTAGTTCATTTGGCGCCGCCGTCGACAACTCGTATGAGAACCGCTAGCCAATGCCGTAGCTAAAGTTCTGCTTTGCTATGTGTGCCCAATGTGTGCCACAAACTCGAACTCGACGAAAACGTCACTTCTTGCCTTGTTGGTTTCCGCGCTATTTATTACACAGCGTCGTTGTCTTGTTCATCTGCCTACAAGACTGCACCTTCGCCGCGCAGGTCTCACCCTTTGCCCGTCCTTTCTGACGCAACAACAGTGTTTACCATCTTGCTGCTGCGATGCGATGTGTATGTCTGGCAGGGCAGTGAGCGTCCGCGATCGAACGCGATTTCAGTCGGCCGCACGCGCACAACAACTGCGGAAACGAAGAAAGGAAGCACCGACCTCGTTCCAACAACTCTTCAGCGGCCGTCGAGGGCGTCCGTTGCTCCTCTCGTCGTCATGAAAATAAACACGGCGCTCTTTCTCCTGGCCTGTTCTAATTTTCGAAGTCGTTTCGTTCTCTCTCCTCCTCCTCCTTCGCTTTCGAACAACCAGTTCGCCGAGAGCGCGCTCCCTTCACTTCACGCGCGCCTCTCTCGTTGTCGTCGCTGCCTATATGGCCCTTCGAACGAACCGCAGCGACCGCCGCGAGAACCACCGCCTCTGTCGTCGTCGTCGTCGCTTCTAGCAGCGAGCCCTTCTCCGTCTCCCTGTGTTATGCACAGCTCCTTCCATCGTGTGTGCGCAGCAGTGGCGTACCGTGTGCGCCTCTGAGGCTGTGTGAGCGCCTGCGCGTGACGTTGACTCAGCGGCGCGCCAATCGATGCGGAGGAGCGACGCGCATCTTCGAATATCGCGGTCGAATCCGGCGCCAGACCAACTCCAACTCCGGCTAGGAGTCTTGGGCAAGATCGCCAACCGCCGATGGGTGGGTGTCGACCGGCGACGATTATCAATTTCGGCGCGCAAGCCCCACGGCAGAGCGGGTTATTTCCTCTCATCCGCAGCGCTGCGTAGCAACCACTCCGTCGGCGAGCACTCCGGCGCACACTTCTTCGCCGTATCTCGCTCTGCTCTCGCAGCGCACGGCGCCGCGCAGCGTCGACGGACTCGAAGGGAACGACAACAATCGATGACTAGCGAAAGGAAGGGAAGGGGAAAGCGAAAGCTTCAGGGCAGCAAGAAACGCCCATCCCCAAGACCCAAAGGTGGGGTGGGGATGGGGACAATCGCCCATTGTCTTCCCCTGCTTGCTGGCGACCATTCAGCCGAAGAACTGGGAAGCGAAAGGGAGAGGCCCTGTTTGCCAAACGAATGACGTAATCTGCCTGTGCTCAGCTGTCTATCCACTAAGGAGAGAGACGATTGACTGTAGAGAAATGTAGCGGTCAATTCGATCAACAGATCGGAACTCGGGAGTCGTGACGGAAAGAGGTCTAGAAGTTTCAATAGTGGAATCGACTGGCGGTCGACGGCAGATCACACACAAATCATTTCGGCTCGGCGCTGTAAAATAACATATCAAACGAGCAGAACTTAAAAAGCTTACAAAGGTACATCTGTATGTAGCGGTCCTAACTATCTACTATTCGATTTCGCGACTGGCAGTGGTGGCGGAGGTTGTCTAGGCGGAGGCGGGATCTCGAGCAGAAACGGCGGCTGCGGCAACGGCCTTCGAGCCGACGTCGTCGTCGTTGACGCCAGTCTGCCGGGACTGCCCTCGAGCAGGCTGTCGAGTTCGTCGTAGACGTTCTCCTCGTCACCGTACTCGTAGCAGTCGTCGTCGGTGGTCGTCTGCGTGGCCGAGTGGCAGACGGCGCCGCCGCTGTTCTGGGGGGAGGGACTGGCGCCCGCCGTGGTGGTCGTCCCGTAGCCAGAATCGAGACTGGGACCGCCGCCCGTCATCCTGGGGTAGGAGTCGACGCCGACGTCGTAGCCGGTCTCGTCCTGCAACTGAAAGCACGACCACGTGTGTTTCAACGGCATTTACGACCTCTGAGTACATATCTAGGTATATGGCAAGTACAGTACATCAAAGTGAAATTATTGTGCATGTGGCCATACTATTCTGCACCTCTGCCAAGTGGCTGACGCTCGGAGGGGACTCGTCGAAGCGGCGACTGTCGTAGTCGTCGTCATCGTCTTCTTCAGTTCGGTCGGCAGAGGTGGAAGAGGAGACGAAGCGCCGACTATAGTTGCTGGAGGAGGGCGTCGTGCAGCTGTCGTCCAGCTCCATCCGATTGAAGTCGCGCATAGTCCTCCTTAGGTGTTGGAATATGTTCGCCGATCTAATTCTCACCGACCAAAGTACAATCGGCGATTCGCTTCGCGTTTCTTACAAGAAGCTGGCGACCGTGTACGTAAACAAAACGAGAACTTAGCAAGTTCTAAAAGCGGCGCATGCCTACCGGCATTCCTCCTGCAGTAGGCTGCGCACCATCTTCGAAGCCTCGGCGGCCGTCTCCTCTCTCCTTTTCAGCTGCTTCTGCTGTTGCTGGAGCTCTTCCTGCTTCTGAGACTCAATCACGGTCAGCTGACTGGCGCCGAAGCGCTCTTCCTCCGATGGGTCAGAGTCGGAATCATCGTCGTCGTCGCTTGGGCAACCCTGGCTCATCTCTGTCTCAGAACGAGAGCGAACGAGCCAATTCGGGTGCCGATGGCCATTTCTCCGTTCTTTAGGTTGACGCGAGGAGTTCGGCCTTACTTGGCACTTGTCGGGACACAGACCGTCGAACTTGTCTCGCCTAGAAGTCAGAGCAGAACGCATCCTGCCTACTAGAACTCGGATATATCCATCGACCTCACCTCTCACTGCAGTGGTTGTTGTTGTTGAAGCTGGCCGACTCGGTCATCAAGCGACGGCAGCCGACGGCGTGCTTATTGTCGGCGGCGACTTCCCTGTCGTCTTCCAGTTCGTACAAGAGCCGTTCCTTGCTGGTGCCCATCTTCTGGGCCAGTCTGTCCAGCAAGGGCTCGCAGCGACAACAGTTGGAAGAGCTGCCGCTCCTCTGCGTGTGTTGCTGATCCGGCTTCGACTCGTAGTCGCCGATCTGATAATCGATAGAGCGTTGAACAAATGAAGATTAAAAACTGCATGAGTGTACGAGCATGGGTAGTTAGAACTGAATTAAATTAAATTAGGCGAGCCAAATTAGAGTAAGTAATGGCAAAGGCAAAACATAGCGAGTTTGGTCTCCTCTTACCTTATGAACTTTGCCGGAAAGGTCCACGAAATACTGGCCTCGTTTGTTTGATGGCCTGTCATGCCGCTGGTCTGTTGTCGGCCCAAAATCTTCGAATAACAAATTCCAGTCGCAGTCATTTCCTTTTGCGCGAGCGGCCTCCAAACGACGGCGGATCTAAATGATTATAGAATTTCCACGGAGTTGGTATAAAAGGTGCCATGAAGCCATGAAACCTTGGAGCGGCGTTCTCTTGTGAGCTTTGGTCCTTCGATGTCCCCATTTAGCGTTCGTGGAAGGGCTCCGCATTTGTTGATGGTGCTAGAGCGCTGGGCTCGCTTCAGAGAGCCCGACATTAGCGCTCGCATGGAGTCGTGACACTGTTTTCTTGCCGCGATGTCGCTGGGCGTCTCGCTGTGCTGAACGAGCAGTTCACCCGTAGGGGTAGTGTCTTGTTAGGCAACGTCAAATTTCCAATTGCAACCCCCCCCCCCGCATGGATGTGCATAGTTCATTTCCCTTCCCGCCGAGTAGACTACATACTATGTTCAGCAAAACCTTACAACAAATAGGCCACCTTATTCTTGAGATCTTTCCTGGCTCCAAATTCCACCAGTAGGCGAACGAGCGATTTCTGTCCAAGATTGCAAGCCAGATGCAGGGGCGTGTCACCGTTCTTGTTCTGCCGATTGGGGTCCGCCCCACCTTTCACAAGCAGCAGCTTGCTGGTGTTCGGGTGGTGGTAGCGAATGGCCGCATGTAGCGCCGTGTCGTCGTACTGAAAATATAGAGAATTCGAGTAAGATTAAGCTGAAGGAACAATTGATCCATTAAACTAATTCTAGTATTGATCTGAAACTTCAATTGGCCTAGAAGTTAAACGAGAAGTAGAGTAGAATGAGACTACTTGGATAAAAGAATGAAATCAAAATGAATAAAATTAAATTATAATTAACTTAAATTACATATAAATTAAATTAAATTAAATTAAATTAAATTAAATTAAATTAAATTAAATTAAATTAAATTAAATTAAATTAAATTAAATTAAATTAACTTAAATTAAAGTAAATTAAATTAAATTAAATTAAATTAAATTAAATTAAATTAAATTAAATTAAATTAAATTAAATTAAATTAAATTAAATTAAATTAAATTAAATTAAATTAAATTGAATTAAATTAAAATTAAATTTTAATTAAATTAAGTTAAATTAAATTAAATTAAATTAAAAATTGATTTAAATTTTTAATTAAATTAAATTAAATTAAAGGTAAATTAAATTAAATTAAATTGAATTAAATTAAATTAAATTAAATTAAATTGTATTAAATTAAATTAAATTAAATTAAATTAAATTAAATTGAAATTAAATCAACTTAGATTAAATTGAATTAATTAAATTACACAAAATTTAATTTAATTTAACTTAATGAAACCAACCAAATGAAAAATGCTTGGATTAAATAAAATTCAATTAAATTAAATTGTATATTAAATTTAATTAAATTGAGGTAAATTCAAAAACTAAACTAAAACAAATTAAAAAATAAATTAAAGCAAAACAAATTAAATTTGAACTAAACCAAATTAAATTGAATCAAACGAAATTAAATTAAATCAAACTAAAGTAAATTAAATTAAATGATAATGAATTGAATAAAATTATAGTAAATCAAATTAAATTAATCAAATTCAATTAAATTAAATCAAATTAAATTGCATTGAAGTCAATTCGAGGACGTGAAATTACGAGAAAATAAAATAAATCAAATTGGACCACACCAAAGTGAACTACAGATGAGATAAACAATATTGATTAAGTGCAATATACACGAACAAAGATATTGTAAATATAATTAAATTAGGTAAACAAATATTATAGTGTGTATATGGCAGCTCTTCGGATTATTGCTTAACAATTTATTAGAATAAATACTCTTCGCACTATAGGTAATCCAAAGCCACGACTGCGAACAAATAAACGTCAACTGACATTGTCGGCCAAATCGACAGAGGCGTCCGTTTGTAGAAGGAGTCTAACCGACGTGCTACGCCCCTTCTGGCATGCCAGATGGATCGCCGTAGCGCCAGCCTGAGAAAGATCAACGCTTTTCAAAGATAGATGGAAACAATAGCTGACAAATTACACCTTGTTTCTTGAGTTGACATGGGATCCTCTGTCGAGTAGAAGCTTGACGATCCCTTGGTAACCTTGAAAGGCAGCCTCGTGAAGTGCCGTGTTGCCTTGCTGGAAGGAAGGGTCGCTCAGTGCGTTGGCATAGACTTACTTGTGTGACAGTTTCTGACGCACCACGTAATCCTTGGTGTCGACGCGGCAACTGGCGTAGTCGACCAGCAGGCGAACCACGTCCGCGTGACCGGCGGTGCTGGCCCTCTGCAGCGGCGTGTAGCCCCACTGAACAGGAGTTTTGACGGATCGTTATTAGGTATGATAGGGGTGCCGGGTGAGTACTTCAGAAGTCGAGAATTGCTGCAGGCTGCGGTCTCAATATTCTGTGGTCCATGGACTGCGCATTATTGTCTGCGTTAGGCGATGCTTCGAGCTCCGTTATTACCGCGCAGACCATAAATCTGAGCATAGATCACCGCCTTCCGTCTTCTAACTCTTTTACATAATTCACGTTGCGGAACGGCCGTTCATCTGCATTTACCGCTCCGATTTCGCCACCCCTCGCGCATCAATGATCTGAGAGGGACAGGGCGCGAGACGCAGCGCCAATTAACAACCCATCCGTAGAAATGGAGAGGCGCTTGAGAAGAGTGGAAGGGTGGGAGGGAGGGCGCAGGGAACGCGATAGGGTCAATCTGGCGTCCGACTGGGTGGCGCTAATAGCGGAGCAGATTGAGACGGCCACTCCGGGGGGAAAAGCGAGCTAATACGGACGGAGTAATGGCCCTAATGGGTGTGGACGCGTCCAGAATGCAAATGTGGTCAAACGAGGCTCGAGCAGCGTCGGACAACAACGGAAGTGGCAGCAGCAGGCGATTCGACTCACTCTGTCAGGCGCGTCGGCGTTGACGTCCCGACTGTCCAAGAGCATGCGTACGATTCGACTGTGGCCGTTCGAAGCGGCCAGGTGCAAAGCAGTCCGCCCGTCCTAGACGCGGAAATAGAACTGGCTAAATGATGTTTAAATAAATACCTGAATGCAGCTATAGCAGAAACTTGTCGTTGTGCAGGAAATACGATTCAAACACTGCACTACGCAAACTGAAGATTTGCTTTAGCTGACTAATGTACAAGTGTAAGTTAAGTGTGACGTGACATAGACAGTACCGCCCTCGACAACAGACTGCAATTATGCATGAGAGCATAGCGCGATACGTCCAGATACAGTACAGACCCAGTATATGTAAGGTACATACATAGAACCTTCAGCCCACCTGGTCAGCCACGGTGACGCATGCCTTCCGGTTCTCCAGCAGGTGAAGGACTATCCGGTCATCGCCCACTCTGGCCGCCTCCAGCAGCTCGTCTCCTTCTGCCAGCGTTGTCGCCTTCCTCGCGCTCATCCTTCCACTGGCTGCGAATCTCGCGTCCACTGGCGCTTCTTCCCTGTCTTCCCAGTGGCAGAGCGGCCGTTGTTGGCCCTTGCGAAAAAGCGGCATTCTGGGCGCCCCTAAATGGCTGCCAGAAGGCCCATTACAGTCGGGCGTCGAGGGAAGTGTGACTGTCTAGGGGAAGGAAGCGGTGGGAGGGTGTCGTTTTCGACTGGCGCATCTGGCGCTGATTCGAGCAGGACAGTTAACGCGCGATGCGCCTGTGTTTACCGCGCCGACCATGTTGGCGATCTGTCTGGGTAGACAGGATTTGTAAAATGAGTGGCATCTCGCAGTCATGACCAGAGAGACAAAGTACTAGGTAGGATATCCCGCTCTGCTTAGCTTCAAGAAGTCGAAGATGGGAACGTGAAATTCTATGGAAGCGCAAGAGTTAAAGGTCGCAAACAGTAAGCAATCGCCTAGCGAGCAAAGCAAGTCGCCGAATCTGTTTCTTCCAACCAAACTCGCGCATAGTCGCTCGCGGGACCACGTGCGTTGGACGAGCTCGTTCGAATCGCTTTCTTTCCGGCTAGAAGCGAGAGACGGAAAGGACGCGAATTCATACGGGCGACTACAAAGGCAACTTTCGCGCTCGGGGCGCAGAGTGAAAGCAAACACGCGCCTATCGCTGGCGCGCATACTCACGCCGATTAGTGGGCCGTGTAAGCCCTGTGTCGTCCTCCTCGTATCACTCACGCAGGCGCGCGGGCGGAATTCCATTCTTGGCCACAAAGGGCGGCCGATGCGAGCGATAGGCGAAATTGAAAATTGCGGCTGCCAGCGAGCCGAGACGGCTGGCGCCCGACAAAGTAAGCAGTGGGAGAAAGAGTGAGCCCATTTGGAATTCAAGGCGGCTCAAGCGCTCTCGGCCAAAGATGAAAGAGGACGGCGTCGACGACTGCGAAGCGAGTAACTCGAGAACGAAGGAACACGCGTCGGTCTGAGCCGATGCCAATCTACGAAGGGAACAGCGGCTGCGGCGGTCACTACACAACCGCGACGACAACGAAAGTGGGACCGCTCGGCAAACAAAACCGCCGTCCGGCCGCCCAGAGCCAGCCGGCCAATAGACTTGCTGGGGGCTCGTTAGAAGAGAGCCTCCTCGCACTAGTAGTAGTCGACGCCGTCGTCGTCGTCGCGCCGTGCAGCCGCATTCGGCGCGGGATTATCTCACGTGTGCAGCGGCGGCGCGCTCTCGGCCGCTCGCTAAGGTCAACAGGCCTGACTTGACCCTTCCCTCCCCCAACGTGTCCCGCGTTCTCATCCGCCTAAGACAAAAACCCCACTGGCTGGGTGGACGGCGGACGGCCGAAGAGATAGCGAGAGGGTATTGCTGGCCTGCCGGCCGCGGCGACGGCCACTTTCGCGCCAAAACGGTCCGCCCACTCGCCCACTCCAACTCGGATCCAATGGGCCAATAAACGAGAGAAAGAAGAGCAACGCCGGCGGTAGAAGTGTGTACCTATAGTAGTAGTGGTAGTTAGTAGAAGAAAGAGACAATTGCTGCTATATCGCGCGCGAAGCCAGGCCGCGCGAATGAACAGAAGGTCGACCGAGGTTGGAATTGGGGAAGCCTATAAATTATCGGCAGGCTCGAGAACGGTTCCCTCCCTCTCCTCCTGGAAGGGCCGCGATTGCTGGCGTATCAAATATCAACAGTCACATAGGGCCGGGCGAAGTCGGGGCGTCAGAATTCACGCTGGCCCGTTTATCCAAAACAACAATAAGAGTGGGCGCAAATGCGCAAGGTGAAGAGGAATGACAGAAGTTGTTGACGCCTGCCCACTCGGTGGGGCGCTACTGTATTGAATATCACGGTCTGCCACAAGGTGGGCGCCAACTACGGCACTCCGAGTAGACTGTGGGGTAGCTGGTTGGTTACGCTAGGCACGTACGTATAGATTAGTGTAGTTAAGTACGGCAGATCAACGAATCGCCGAAAAACGGTAAGCGCTGCAATGATGAAGGCTCAACCCACGATGGGGGTTGTCTATTTTACGATAGATCTCTACCTCTACGTCTGGAACATAACAAAGAAGTCAGCGGGATCGCGCTCAATTTAGACCACAATGTCCCAACGAAACACCTTCACACAGTCGAAACCGAGCCAACTGCCCTTCAGTGTATCCACGTCGGTTCCACAGACGGAACGGTCGGCAACTGCGATGGGCAGGATAGGAATCGGAATCCGCCAAAAACCGCCGGAGTCACACAACACAACAATCAGCCGGCAAGGTCACCCGGGGCGGAATCCCATTTGGGCCATCCTTGGGAGGCGCGCGCGCGTAGCGTAGCGTATCATGGTCGCGGTCGTCGTCGTCGTCGCGACCAGTGAATACCGAATGACGAGACGGCGGCGGGAGAGAAGGAGAATCCAATCTTTGCGCCACCGCCGTCAAAGGGGGAAAAGAACAAAGCCGCGCGCCGCCGCCACCGCAGTCGAATTTGCGCGAAAGATCGATGGGCGGCCGGCAGATAAATCTTCAGCAACTGTTACGCGAGCACGGTCAGCGCGGGACGACGACGACTGCGCAAGTTGACGCCGCCGAGTCATGTTCCACAACAAGGCGCAACATCGACGGGTGGGAAGACGGAGTGGGACAGCGGGCGGAAGGCGACAGCGTCTGTTTGTGGTCTGCCGGCCGACGGAGAGACAACAACGAGACGGTGGTGTGTTGACTGCAGGGGACGATTCAAAATCCCGCCGAAAACAGAAGGTCGGACGAGGCAACAACGACGCAGACGACCATAACTCTGAAGAGGAGCGGAAATGGGGAAAAGGCAGTGCCGCCTTGCGCAGATCACAAATCGTCGCCACCGCTACTGGCTACTACGGCGACTATGGATGGCTAATAGAACTCGAACCCACCGTCCACTGGATAGGTATGTATCAACGAGCCAAATGTCAAGGCGCGCTCGCTTCTGTCCCAACGGACGCGATTGGCTCGCGGAATCACCTCGCTCTCATTAGAGATGGGCGCTCGGCGCTCGGTTCGATTTAGTAATTGGCACGCAATGCTCCTCGTTGCTGCGACTGCTCCGTGGCGCCATTGTTCCCAGGCGTGAAGGCGGAACGGCTAGCCCCCTTTCAAATTGTCGCCGCCTGAAGCGACAACAACACCTTTCGGACGAGCGCTGCTGACAGCCGATCGACGAGACATAATCATAGGGTAACAACCGCTTGGAATTATGCGTACCTTGAGATTTGCTGATGCAAGCATCTGTCACGAAAGAGTATACTGTGCTAGCGAGGCGAGAGACGTCTAAACGTCTGAGTACGACCCAGAGAGTGTTGTCAGATATAGGCTCTTCGTAGGACACAGCGCAGCAGACGCACAGACAGCATCTCGAAGCCAAAATTTGTTCACATTATGGGTGCAAGTAATTGCAGAATGTGAGAAGTGCAGTAATTGCGCGCAGTCGAACTGTTGGTCACTACATATAGACTGTATTCAGACTGCTGCGCTACAGTAATCTGCGAATGTCACAAATAATTATTACAGCAGTTCGACTGTGACACGTCGGTGATCGCATGAATGAATTCTTCGAACGGTCTCATTCTTCGCGCGGGCGTGGTCGGTCGCTACCACCCGATGAACTACAAGATAATAGTAGCTGTGAAAATGGACTAGAGAAAGCACACGAGCTGTTCTTTGTGGCATTCCTGCAACTCAGAATCGAATCGCAGAAGTTGGAAATGATTCTTCGAGCATTGCGTCTTCGCAGCTACCGGGGTCATTGAGCAGCTGCTGCGCCTGACTTTCGGATGGACGGCGCGCCCAAATGGACAAAGTCCGCCAACGTCGTCCAGTTGTCTGTGTGTAGCGAAGACGCGCAGCCTGACAGTTGGCAGACGACGACAGTAGTGCGAGTTAGACTGTGTTTCCTTTTGCTTCTTTGCAGCTTCTGTTCGCGCGCATCATATTCACTCGCACACCTCACCAATCGTAGCGGCATCGGCCTTTTGTTTACTTGTCAACTGTCAGCTTTCGAGAGGCATGCCAGCACCTGGAAAACGTATGGGCAGGTGTGTGAGTGAGCGTTTGTTTGTCGTCGCCACGGTGTCGCGATGACGCGATCGCGACAGGAACGACGCCTCAGTTGCACCGATAACTTCCTCGATCGACCACCGTCAGCCAACTGTCTTGCTATACGGCGAAATCGCTGTTACTCCAGCTAGGTCTGTGTCTGTCGAACGTAGGAAATCAACAAAGCATCATTGTCTGTCTGTCACAGGGCCGAGGCGAGGCTGTGGTGCTACACGATGTTCGTGGGCACTCTGGCGCTGTACGCGGCCCGCGTCGCCTTGCCCATCTGCGCTGTCGCCGTCGCAGAAGACTACCACTGGGAGAAGGCGCAGGCGGTGGGTGAAGCAGCGGCTTCCTTGAATCTGTGGAATCGGATTGGTTGCGCCAAAGAGCTACTACGTTGGTATCTCTTGTCCCAGGGCACGGTGCTGTCGAGCTTCTTCTGGGGCTACGCCTGCACGCAGGTGATCGGCGGCTACCTGGCCGACCGCTACGGGGGCGAGAACGTGCTGCAGGTCTCGACGCTGGTCTGGACGTCGATCACCTTCGGCTGCCCTCTTCTCTTCCAGTTGGCCTACTGGACAAGCTGGCCCACTGCCCTCATCGTCCTGCTCAGAGTCGTCAAGGGCGTCAGTCAAGGTGGGCGCAAGCAAGTAGTACACAATGCACATACTGCGATGTACAGTGTCTGAACTGCGCTCTCATAGCAATCAGGTTTGGTTTCTGCATCAATAAATGTCAGTAGCGAGAGAACAAGACGGTATGATCTAGTCGCAGTGAGTACAATGTGCCAGCTCGGTTGCTGTGACGTGACGCTTCCACACACTTGGCAGGCTTCCACTTCCCGTGCTGCGCGAGCATAATCTCTCGTCACCTGTCCTCTTCGGAGAAGGGGCGCATTTTCGGCGTGGTGTTGGCCGGCTCCCACGCGGGCACCGTCATCTGCGGCAGCATTGGCTCACTCGTACTCGAGTGGTACGGATGGACCACCGTCTTCTACCTCATAGGTGGGTCGGGCGCTTTGTTACGATTTTGTAGAAGTAACAGCTTTGCGTGTCACTGGATTTCGATGCGCGCGATGCGCGAGAAGTTTTGATCGAGAAGAGAGGAAGCGCCGTCGATATCACTTCAGTGGCCGAAGCAGAATTACCTCACAAAAGTGCAGCATTCGTTGACCAAAACGGTATTTCACTTCTTGAAGCGCTAGCGAGCTACAACTCTCCGGGTCTATAAAGTTTTGAGATGACCTTTTCGTGACCTTTCCATTGAGCTGTAAAGCGCCCGCCCTCGCCACACAACTGGGTAGTTTACACCTTTCTACAGGCGGCATGGGCCTTCTCTGGTGGTTTCACCTGCGGAAGCTGGCCTCTCTGACGCGCCTGTCGCGTCTCAAGGACCCACTGGCGAAGCTGCCGCTTCTGGAGGACGGGAATCCCAAGGGCGCAGTAGGGAGTACCTCGGTCGCCAACCCCCTTCGTTGGGGCAAACTGCTGAGGCACCCCTCCTTCTGGGCGGCCTTCTGCGCCCACTACTGCGGGGCCAACGCCTACTTCACGCTCTTCTCCTGGCTGCCCTCTTACTTCTCCGAGAACTTCCCCGGGGCCAAGGTGATGAGAGAGCGAATACAATTCGGATGATACTGTTGCCTATGCGTAGTTCTTTGGTGCGGCACTGTGTCCGTGCCGTGGTCTTTTCGCCGCTCGCGCAGCATCATTGGCCAGTGCTCCTTCAGTCGTCGTCTAACGTAATCTGTGACGTTTGAGAGAAGGAGCCGGCAGGTCACTTGCAGGGCTGGGTCTTCAACGTGCTGCCGAACGTGTCGATTGTGACGACGGCACTGCTGGCGCCCTACATGGCGTCGAAGCTGATCGCCGACCACGTCTCCGTCACCACCGTGCGCAAGATCATGGAGGTTGGTGCTTCTTGGGCGATGGGATTTGCCGTGATATTCTGGTACATCAAATTCATGAACTTTCAAATGCCAGGGCGGCTCTCTGTTCGGCCTGGCGGTCTGTCTCTTCATCGTCAGTCAGGCGGCCTCCTACGAGGAAGCGCTCTTTCTCTTCTCTCTGGGAATGGCCTTCCGGGGATTCCACAACGGCGGCGTTCTAGTCAATCCCCAGGACTTCGCTCCCAACCACACGGGAGCCGTCTTCGGTGAGACAGTAGTCCCTCCTCCCTCACTCCAATCGACTTCCTTCCCCCCTCCCGCTTCCCCATCATTCCATGCTTATCTCAACAGGACTGCTCAACACGGCTGGTGCCATACCGGGCTTCGTGGGTGTGTACGTGGCCGGCTACATTCTGCAGTGGACCAAGAGTTGGGCCTACGTCTTCGGCGTCACCGGCGTCCAGTGTCTCGTGGGAATGATAGCCTACGTCCTATTCGGCACCGCCAAACAGCTCGTCTGACGCTTCTCCCTGCGCCTCTTTGTGCGCGCCTGCACGCGCTCGACCTAGGATTCAGTAGTGCTGTCCTGTTCTTTTATTTGCCTCCGGTGTAAGCGGCCTTCGATTTGGTCGACGGTTTGAGGGGCATTTCGTCTATCTAAGACGAAACTAAGCTTGAAAGGTATCGTGTCTGCCGCTTATACACAGAGGCTCTGAGAACTCGTCTTGTGCTCATTGGACGTGTCGTTGCTCAGTAGTCGGAGCTAACTCAGTGTTGCTGCTGAGTAGGCCGACATAATCCCAAAAAGTGCGGTGTGCGTCGTCCCTATTTGCGCTCTTCACTTGGCGGTGAACTCTACACTTGCTTCGTCGACTGTTCCAACTCGCTGATGATGCGATTGTCGAGTACTTTCCACGATCCACAGAGAATCTCGGCCGGTCCTTTCAAGCGGTCTCCGTGTTTGCCGATGTTTTGTAAGTACACATCGTCTGTGATCAGTTCTGGTGTGGTACGCTCGAGACTTCTGCTTCTTTGGAGCTTCTTGTGGCTTTCGAATGCTCGTCTTATTATCGCCCTCATAGGCATCGTTGGTTTAGATTGTAGCCCGCCCTGTCAGTGCCTCTCGCCCTTTGTGCTGTTTGTCTTTCGTCGACCGCTTGTTTGGGTCGCTATGTACGGTATCCAACGCGTTGCTGCGCCGTATATTAAGTTTTGTGGAGCGTATATTATGTATGAGGGAGCATTGAAAGAGAGAGGGCGAAATATCCACGAAACATGCATGAAGGAGTGTACATACCATTAGAGCGTTGACGAGTCAACAATACAGTACAACTGGGCCAGACTTCCGAGTACCGTAACCTACAGTAAGCGTGCTTCACCACGACAGCTACCCGCAAAAGTGCACCGTCTTCTTCGGCAGCGTGTTGTTTCTCTTGTTGCCTGCCTCCGGCAGGCCGTTCTGGTGCAGGCCCAGGTTCTGCTGGAACTTCAGAACGAGCCAGTCGTCGAAAGCGGCCGATTCCTCCTCCGACATGCCGGCGACGCGGAAGGCGCTCTGCGTCGAGTCGCTGGCCGACTTGTGCAGCTGACGGGGAAGCGTCGAGGCGCGACGACCGCCGACGACCTTCTCGCCTCTGACGTCCTCGGTTTCGGCGCCGCTGTCCCCTGAAGTTTATCACGCCTAGACACGAAAGCGCGACGCTAGAGCATATCCGCCAACCTGAGCTGTTGGCGGTTGCCGCCGGGCCGTTGGCCTCTCGCCAATATTCCTCCACAGAGCTCCGCGGGTGGAGGTCGCTATTGGGGTTTGGACTGATGACTAGGCCGCTGTCTCTGACCTCGCGGTGCATGGAGGTGAAGTAGCCGTCTGTGTCACAGGAAAAGGCCGAGTCGTCGTCGCCCGCCTGCTCGGAGGGAGCCTCGATTCGGTAGCCCCTCCTGTACCAGCCGCCGTTCGCCTGAGGCCTGAAGTCGCAAGGCGACAATAGGATCGTCGCATTCTGGAAATCGCTTGCGCGATTGGACCTGTCGCTCAAGTCCAGCGTGTGATAGCTGGAGACGCTGGAGAGAACCGAGCCGCTCCTCTGTTCTCCCAAGGCGCTGGCCACCTCGATGACTCTCGAGGGCGTGGAGATGGGCATGTTGACCTCTTGGCGCTTCGTCGCCTTCAGACTGAGGGAGCGCTTCACGCGCCCGCCGCTGCCGTTGCTTCGGCCAGCCTTCGATTCGGCCGCCGCCGATAACGCGCAGCTGTTCGACTTGGTGCCGGAGTCGCTCTTCCGTCGCGCTCTCCGCTTGACCAAACCGCCGATGAGCGAGCGCGACTGACTCGCGACGGCGCTGGCGGAGGGGCTCTTGACGGGTCCTGACGGCGCCTTGTTCGGTGACGGCTGCCTGCCTTCACTGTCGTCGGCGGAGACCGTGGATAGGGCGGCGACTGCGGGCGGCGACAGATCGCACTTGATTGGCGGAAACCAGTCGTAGATTCCCTGATCCTCGTCTTTCAGAGTCAGATTCAGAGGTCGAGACGGTCGGTCGCTGCGACGCACTTTCGCCTCTGCCACAGACGCCGCCGCCTTCTCCGGTTCGCTTCTGCGCCTGCGCGGCACATGGTGAGGGGATGGGACGGCGATGGTGACGATCTCGCTCTGGGCGACCTGCAAGGGTCTAAGTTTATATAATCGAATCTAATCTAATTAAATTTCATTTAATATGTTTCATTCAATTTAATTCAGTCTAAGCATACGCAATGTAATTTAAATTAATTCAATTATATTTACCTTACTTAATTGCATTAAATTCGACTTAATTGGTTTCATTAAATGTAATGTAATTTAATTAAATTTACTCTAATCTAACTTAATCTAAATAAGTTTAATTTAATTTAAGCATAATCCAATTTGATTTGATTTATTTTGATTTGATTTAATTTTGATCCAATTTAATTTTTATCCAATTTGATTTGATTTGATTTAAGCGTAATCCAATTTGAATTGATTTAATTATGTCTAACTCGATTACATTTAATTCAATTTAATTAGTTTCATTAAATATAATATAGTATAATTTAATTTACCTAATGTAATCTAATCTATCAAATTTAATTTAAGTATGGTTAATTCAATTTAATTCAATTTAAGCATACGCAGGTAATCTATGGTAATTAAAATTAATTTAATTATATTTAGTTTAATTACATCTAATTTAATTTAACTTAATTTAGTTTGATTTGATTAGTTCCATTAATTATATTTAAGCATACGTAATCCCATTTAAATTAATTTACTTATATTTAGCTCGATTACATTTAATTTAATCTTTAATTTAATTATTTTCATTATGTACAATATAATATAATTTAATTCATTAGGCAATGGAAGGTTGTTGTAGGTGCGACTGGTTATTATCATGTTTCTGCAGTTGGGACGCAGCCGCGAATACACGTTCAGTCAACAGTTACAACGTTTCGGCCCCTACAGGCGGCCTTCATCAGGTAACGAGTGCAGTGACGCAACACAAGGGAGAGGTCAGACAAGGTTTGTCACAATCCACGCCACGCACACACAGCAGGCGGTGCGCGCGGCTGTTTGGCGTTTAATTTAATTTTTTTTATTCAATTTAATTTAATTTAATTTAATTTAATTCAATTTAAGCATACGCAAGTAATCTAATTTAAATCAATTTAATTATATTTAGCTTAATCACATCTAACTTAATTTAACTCAGTCTAATTAAATTTAATTAGTTTCATTAAATATAATTTAATATAATCTAATATAATTTAATTTAATTTAAATGATTTTAATCCAATTTAATTATATTTAAGCATATGTAATTTAATTTAGATTAATTTAAGTATATTTAACTTAAACACATTTAATTTAATTTAATTATTTTCACTAAATATTAAGCGTATGTAATCTAATCCAATTTAATTTAATTATATTTAACTTAATTACATTTAATTTAATTTAATTTAGTTAGTTTCATTACATATGATATAATATAATATTTAATTTAATCTAATCTAATTTAATTTAATTTAAATACCTTTAATTTAATCTAGTTACATTCAAGCACATGCAATCAAATTTAAATTAATTTATTATATTTACGTTAATTACATTCAATTTTTATTTAAATAAACTAGTTTCATTAAACATAATTTAATTTAGTTTATTCAATTAAATCTAATCTAAATATGTTTAATTTACTTTACTTAAAACTTAAATTCAATTTCAGCATGTTGAATCGAATATAAATTAATTTACTGTATTAATATAATTATTAATTACATTTAATTTAATAAAATTGTGTTTAATTTAATTCACTGGTTGTCTTGTTATAAATATATTTATTATAATCCAATTGAGTTTGCTCTAGTTTCCTGCACCTCAAGGCAATTTAATTTGATACTTTTTGTTTAATTACCTAGAATTACTCTGATCTGATTGAATTGAATTACTAATTCATTTAATAAGTGATTCATTAACTTAATTTGTTTAAGAAATTTGTTTCAATATACTTAGGTATTTAACTTACATCAATTCTTTTGTAGTTGAAGTAAGCTCACTCAGCTCAATCTGCTTTGGTGATTTTATTTCGTTCTTGTTGCCTAGTTTAATATGGTTCACTTCTTACGATAGTATAATTCAATTCAAATGTGTTGTTTAATCTAATTAACCCGTTTTAATCTAACCTAAAAATGTTTCCATTTTATTCTACATTCTGTACTTCATTTCGCCTACCACCGGCTGATCCTGGGCGTCCCTCGACAATCTGCTGCCGGCTCGCTTCGGCGGCGGCGGCGGCGGCACTTTGGCGGCGACTTCGGGCAAGGGCGTCAGGCAGACGACGTTGCAGTCCGGATCGATCGTCATGATCTTCTGCTGCGTCTGCGTGGAGACGCTGGCCGAGCTCTCGGTGCTCGAGTGCTTCTCGAAGAAGGGAGAAGAGTGGGCGACGAATTCGGCACAGTTGTAGCGCCGCTGGAGGAAGGCCGGCCTGCTGGAGCGCTCGAACAGGTTGACAGGATCGCCGGGCCGTTGAAAAGAGCGAAAGTGGTGGGTAACCTTGCGCTGCTGCTCCAGAGAGCCGCTGGGTACTGAAGTAAGGATTGATTGAGCTCGCGTAACGACGGCGACGGCGCGGCGGCAGCAGCATAACCCTGCCGAACTGTAGTAGGGCAACAGTAACTCCTACCAAATTTTCCATAGACAGGATTCTTCCATTTGTCGACCCGCTTCTGGAGTTTCTTGGTTCTGTCTTGGAGCTTCTTCGTCTTCTTGTCGATCTCCTTCAAGTCGCTCTCCAGCTGGCCGAACATCTCCACCGTCTGGAAGGAGACGTCGGACAACTGCCGCGTCAGATTCACGCAGATCTGCTGGAAGGTCCAAGTCTGGTTATCTTCGGTGGACTTGGCCCCGGAAATCAGCTTCTCTGGCTTCACAGACCGCTGCGTGAATGGCATCGTTCGGCAGGAAGGAATGCTGCAAGTGGAAGCCGCCAGTTGCGATTTGCGAAGTCGAACTTGTGAGTCTAATTGACGCGTCCCTTCAGTCCCACAGCATCAGGTTAAACACATCGGATGGCAATGCCATATTCCGGGACAAACACGCCGAGTTAAGACAAGCGGCCTACGCCAATGGATATGACAGCAGGAGGGCCAAATAATGCGGGGCCGCGCGAGTGACCTCTCTATTCGATCGCTTTGCCTCTACCTGCTGCTGCTGTCTATATCCTTCCCTCTCCCTCTCTCTGCCTGCATATATGTACATACATACCCTGGCGAGGGACTGAGGCTGAGACAGTGTCTGCGGTCCACTCTCTCACAGGACAGGAAGACGA
>JASAMZ010013396.1:0-10889 GCA_030248115.1 Linhomoeus sp. GSCO2_2 | reverse complement strand
TATGTACTTCGTTCAGTTGCGTATTGCTGACGAGACGTGACTGGGGGGGGGGGGGGTGCGCAGGGGGAGGGGGGGAGGCGGCGCCTCGTCCTGAGACGACGGCGGCCCGGGCAGGGCCGGTTTGTTGGGGCCTTCGTCGCCAAAGAAGCGGCGACCGGTCGTCGTCCGTCGCCATAGGCGCGCCGCCGAAGAAGCCGCTAGCCCGCGCCGCGAGTGCGCGCACCTTTTAGAAATCCACCCTCCTCTCATCGAGAGAGAGAAGGGGGGGGGGGGGGGGGGGTGCGAGCGGGTGGCTGGAGGTGCGAGGAAATTTTCGGTTCGAGAGCACCCGGCCACTTCTGGCCTCTCCAGGCGATGGGGGGAGAGAAGGAGAGAGAGAGAGAGAGCAAAGAAGGCGCCGCCGGCAATTTCGCCGACGCGCGCAAATTTTGGCGCCGCTACCGTTCTGTTGCGCTGAAAAAGAAGTTCCGCGCCAGAAGACGAGGGGATCAGCGCCGGCCGGCCAATAGCTATGGGACTGACGCACGGCGGGGGGTTAACGCCGGAATGAGCGGGGTGAACTCGCCGCGCGTAGCAACGCACCTCGGGCTTTCGATGTACATACATACGCATGATTACGTGTACTAGCCTGGCGGTCGACGAAATCGAATCGACAGCCCGTGCGAGCTTGACGCAGACAAATCGTCGGACGATTGGCCGGCAGAGACGGAACAAACAAGGAGCGCAAACTAGCCCCCTTTCCCATGAATCAAACCGTCTAGCCCCCGGCGCAAAAGCACCCAAGCGACAGACAGACAACCAGGTGTAATCATTGAGACGCTGGGACAAACCGTCCAATCAGCAAAGAAGAAGCGCTCTTTGATGAGTGGAAAGAAGAGGATCAAAGGTACTAGGAGCCTAGAGCGCGGTGTGAGTGCAACTTCGGTCTATTCTCGGCGTGGAAAGAACAAGCCTCTTAGTTAGAGAGAACCCGATAGGGCCGCGGACAGATGTCCAAAACTTCGCCGTGAATATGACAGATTGGCTGCTGGCAACGGAAGCGCAACGAGCCCTGCTGACGGCGATCGACGCCGAGCGTAGGCAGGTATTACGGGGGCTTGGGAGTATTGTGGTGCTCTCGCATACAGCCACTGAACCACAGCCGCCCCTGCTGCTGCCACTGTTGAATTGCAAAGTTGGAGGGGGGGGGGGGGGGAGGGCCTGTGACGCACGCGCATGCCTATGACGGCAGGGTATTGGCGGATTTGAAGGAGCACAAACTCCGGCCGCGTCCCACGACGACATTCGGCGATATTCAACATGTGTGGGTAGAGGGGGCGCGAACGGCGCTCTCTCACGGCCTTTGCGCCAAGAGGGTGTGTGTGCGTCTGTCTGTGTCCCACGGACGCGATACAGCCATCCATCTCTCTGCCGTTCGGGGCGATTTCTTTACGACCTTTCCTCCCTCCCTCCTTCACCTGTTGGTAGGGGAGGGAGGGAGGGAAGGAATCTCACAGTCTTCTGGCGCACGCAGGTGTTTTTCGCGCGCGCGAGAACTGGCACACGACGACGACGGCGACGACGATGATCGGCCGGGCGACATTTCGCCGCCGGCGCCGAGCGCACAACTGCAACTGCCAATCATTCCAGTGACAGATTGGCGGGCGGGAGGAATTTTTTGAAGCGGGGAAAAACCAAAG
The DNA here is from genome assembly GCA_030248115.1 of Linhomoeus sp. GSCO2_2. Classification (NCBI taxonomy): domain Eukaryota; kingdom Metazoa; phylum Nematoda; class Chromadorea; order Monhysterida; family Linhomoeidae; genus Linhomoeus; species Linhomoeus sp. GSCO2_2. The sequence goes on along the minus strand of JASAMZ010013396.1, from coordinate 9,210 downwards.
GCAGCCACGTATGACTGCTTTCGCTCGTGGGCGATTTGGCGAAGAAGGAGAAGTATGTAATGTAGAACGAACGCCTCTGCCGCGAGGAATATGCCATTGTTGGATGGGCGCGCGCGCATACGTGTAGAATATACGTCCGTCTAATTCTTGTAGACAGGGCGTGGTCCCACACGCGAAACTAGACGTGGCACTGCTGACGACGGAACAGCAGACAGAGAGACAGACGAAGCGATAAATTTCTTCTGCTTCTTCTAACGGAGAGAAGGCCTATTGTTATAGAAGGAGGATCATAAAACTCGCCGTCTCTGGCTCTAGATCGGCCGGTGCATCTGTTGAGAAACGAGTTCTGAGTACTAAATTTCCTTAGGATTATAGAGGGACAAGTATAGGGCACAACATATTCAGTGAAACTACAATTGTAGATAAGAAACTGCTCAAATAGAATAGGCACTAATCAAATTCGATCAATTACTAAATAAACAATACATATATAAGCATTTAAGAAACGCAAATCAATTAGAGATGAATTAAATAAATCAATTAATTAAACTAAATAGGTACCAGTAAATATGTATCTGTATTATCAACATGTATACCAATCGTCCAAAGCCGAAGGCACCAATCCAACAAGTCGATACCGTCGAGTCGTGAGTGACGGACGGACACAAGAATGTACCGGGTGTTTTTGTTAATGTACCCAGTTGCAAATTTGAATAACTTTTGCAAAACTGAACTTAGATTAACGAAACTTGCACACGAAGGAAACAAGAAGTTACCATTACTTGTGTTAAAATATTATAAGATTTGACTGCAGTCTGCTCAAATTACAGGGTGTCAAAGTTGAGGAAGAATTTCTAAGGTTTTGCGCCATTCAAACAGCCACAACTCCTTCGTTTCAAAACCGATATCCATGCGGCTTGTTTTAATCGATAGCCGACATCGTAAGCATTCATTTGCCGCAAGAATCACTACTCTAGGGTCATCGAGTTTCATTTTACAGCGCGTGAACACAATGTCTGCGTCGCACACAGCACCAGTTCTGCCAGAAATGGCACTTCGATGATGCACCATCTTAAACTTGGCGTGCTGTAAAATGAAACTCGACGACCCTAGAGTAGTGATTCATGCGGCAAATGAATGCTTGCGATGTCGGCTATCGATTAAAACAAGCCGCGTGGATATCGGTTTTGAAACGAAGGAGTTGTGGCTGTTTGAATGACGCAAAACCTTAGAATTTCTTCCTCAACTTTGACACCCTGTAATTTGAGCAGACTGCAGTGAAATCCTATAATATTTTAACACAAGTAATGGTAACTTCTTGTTTCCTTTTTGTGCAATTTTCATTAATCTAAGTTCAATTTTGCAAAAGTTATTCAAATTTGCAACTGGGTACATTAAAAAAAACACCCGGTACATACATAGTTGGCGCGACGATGTGACAGTTGTACACGCCAGTTTCACGCGCTGTCTTGTCGTCAGGGCCGTCAAACACGCAAACAAAGGAACTTTCCCTTGTAGTTTGTCGCGCGCGACCCGACGACTAACGAAACGAGAGTGAAGCACTCTAGAATGGAATGTACCGAACTCAAAAGTTCGCGCGCAGACTACTAAACTCAGTCTGAGTTTTTGGCACTCCGCCGCTTGAAAAGCGAAGGAGTGCTATAGGAGCGGTAAAGCCTACAGTTAGCATGTTCGGGGCTGGCGCTCGCTACGAAGCACCTAGGGAGCCAAATTTTTTTTTTAAAGATAGCTTATGACGACGCGCAGCGTGCTCGGGGGGTGAAAAAATTTCGGTGGTGGAACAATTTTGCGAAAATTCAAAAATTCAAAATTTTGCTAAGTAAAAAAAATATCTTCGCCATAACTTTCGTAAAACTGGACCGAATTTGGTGATTTTTGGATATGTTGTAGCCCCTTGGATGCTCTTCAGAACCAGACTGGAACGGGCGCCCTAGGTGGTCCGACGCGGGAGTACGGTAGAAATTTTGAATTTAAAGATTTTTTCCGACCTTTAAAAAATCGTAACTCGAGTTTGCGACGGTGGATCCTCGCAAACTTTTCTGCAAAACGCAGACCCATGTATGGCCGTTCGATTGGCACCACAACCGCCGAGATCGGTCTTGCCGTTCGGGAGATTCGCGGTGGCAAAAATCCCGGGTCCCGAGCGGAAAATTCGGATTTTCGACTTTGAGTGGATTTTTGAGTTGGAAAGCGTGCTTTTAGTGGTAAATTGACCATTGCAACGTGTTCAGCGTCAAAAGTTGGTCTAGATGAAGTGTCTTGACCGTTTTGAGGTGCCGCACCCCGGCCGCGCCGAATTTTTGAATCCCGGGGTCAAATTTTCGAACCGGAGTTTTCACTTGTTTCGGGGGTCTTCGACGACGCTGAACACGAATCCGGTGTTTGTTTTGCGATTTTGGACGCCTTTACCCTGATTTCGGACCCGGCCGTCGGGAAATTGGGTCCCGGGGTCGAAATTTCAAAATTGAGTTGTCTGTAGTTTCTGGGCTTTCTGACGCCGCAGAACGCGAATCCGTCGTTTGTTTGGCGATTTGCGGCGTATTTAGCCAGATTTTGGCCGAATACTCACGCTCTGTGAAATTTCGCGAAATTCCGAAAATACCGTCCGCCATTGATTTTGCTGCGCCTACAGTACGCCGTCCATATAAGACGCGCTGAGAAAGGCGTCTACACACGCGCAATCGAACCGAGTTATAGGAGCATCGTACTGTAGCACAAGGGCCACCGACGCCGTCCACCCCAGCGGGGAAGCCCCCGCTCTGTAGCGTAGATAAGGCGCGCCTGCAGTATTGGGGCGCCGCTGCCATTCTACATTGTGAGTGGCTATAGACAGTCAGCGGTCAGTACAGCACGCTCCACCGCGTCACGTGCGCAACATCAACCTCTAAGTGTGTGTATGGCGTCTGCTTAGGCCCACCCCGGGCTATAGACCCTAGTTCTACGCTGAAACAATTGGTAACAAACAAATTTAACGGGAATGCAACACTTGTTGGAGTTTCTGTGCCCCCGTCTGCTAAAACAATCACGCGGAGTGCCTATCTGACACTCAAGGAGTGTCACGTATCACTTGTGTAGGAATGTTCCAAGGTCGTCGTCGCAACTGCAAAATCGGCGTCGTACAAACCTACAGTAAGACTAGTTTCTCCCCGTCAAGGCTCTCTCATCCACGATTAAAAGTAGTCTCTGCTTAGTTAGTAGCTGCTTGCACAGCGGCGAAAATACATTGTAGTGCAGGATGTGAATGGACATGAAGAAGTGCTTCATTGTGCGCAACGCATGCGTACTGAAGCCCCTGCATATAGTAGTATGTACCCCTGACCGTATGATGTAAGTAATCCCGTCGTTTTCATTTTGCTTCGGTGTCTCTCGGTCGCCGCACTGTCGTCGTCTGATTTGCACAGCCCTCTTGTTTCACAAATGCCGAACTAAATATCCACACATTCCGCAGTCGCCGCTGTTTGCCGCGAACTGCTAGCATGTCGTATACACACGAGCTCGCGAGTTGGCCATCTACATACTCTCACAAAGGGGCGAGTAACGAGTCGGCACGGCACAGCCGAAAACATCAAATGGAAACGACCGCTATCTTCTTCGCCCCCTGGCTAGCTAGCTATAGAGACAGGGAGGGCACAACAACTCACGGTGTGCGGCTCAAGATCGCCCCCATAGGTGTTCCCTTACGATCGACTGGTAACTTCTTCTAAATTGCTTTCTTAATTTCTCTCAGAAGCGTATCGCTCTTTTGATAGGGAAGATCGATTGTATTATGGCCAATGATGTTTCGCGGCCAGAATCTTAGCGATTTCGCTCGGGTTTACATCCGTGCTTCTCTCGCAAATCGAGATCTGGAAAGAGTTAACCTCGTGGCAACTGTTGCCGACCGCGGTAGCTGCCCCGAAAAACCTCAGCACGTTCGCAGACTTCACTATCTGGCCAGCCGGCTGTCACTCATTTGGACAGCGTCTCTTTTCGCTCTCTCACAACAAAACTATGGCCGCGACAACCAAGAACTACAACTCCCTACATTTGGTCAATCGCAGCCGGATTCCGATCAGTACGGCGCGGCGAAAGTTGTCCAATTCTTCGCAGCTCCTGTCTTCCTATTCGTCCGCCGCCGGCGGCTATTTCTTGAACAAATTCCGACGCGGAAGGCGCTCCTCCGCGTCCAGTGTTGAATCGTCCGGCGGTACAGCGAGCAGAAAGAATAGCAGCGTGGAAAACTCGTCGGGAATCGCCATTGATGCGTCGCAAACCACAACAGAAGCCTACGACTCAAGTTCGGCTTTGGATCCGATCAAGAGGTCGTTGTGGTGACTGCTGACTGACGTCGTCGTCGTCGTCGTCGTCGTCGTCGTCGTCGTCGTCGTCGTCGTCGTCGTCGTCGTCGTCGTCGTCGTCGTCGTCGTCGTCGTCGTCGTCGTCGTCGTCGTCGTCGTCGTCGTCGTCGTCGTCGTCGTCGTCGTCGTCGTCGTCGTCGTCGTCGTCGTCGTCGTCGTCGTCGTCGTCGTCGTCGTCGTCGTCGTCGTCGTCGTCGTCGTCGTCGTCGTCGTCGTCGTCGTCGTCGTCGTCGTCGTCGTCGTCGTCGTCGTCGTCGTCGTCGTCGTCGTCGTCGTCGTCGTCGTCGTCGTCGTCGTCGTCGTCGTCGTCGTCGTCGTCGTCGTCGTCGTCGTCGTCGTCGTCGTCGTCGTCGTCGTCGTCGTCGTCGTCGTCGTCGTCGTCGTCGTCGTCGTCGTCGTCGTCGTCGTCGTCGTCGTCGTCGTCGTCGTCGTCGTCGTCGTCGTCGTCGTCGTCGTCGTCGTCATCGTCGTCTCGCGCTGGATCTTCGCACCTGTCATGCGCTCGAACCACTCTTGACGTGTTCAGCTTGCAAAAGGAGGAGGATGAATTTCTGCGCGAGCTAGAGAAGATGCAGCGCTCGACGATGTCGCTGTCGATTTGCGAGGCCGACGAAAAGTCATCGAAGAGAAAACCGTCGATGAGCGACGACGTCGCCTCCAGCGACAAACTGGACTCGATCATCGCCAACGGTTCGGCGGCTGCGGCCGAAAGCAAAGCCCCGGAAGTTCTGAGTGAGTTTTACTCTTCGATTCTCACACTATCAATTGCTTGCGATGACTAATCGCGCCCTCTGTAACGTTTCAAATGAAATGCCCCACTTGGCAGGCAGCTTCTGCCATCTGATGGAGTGGCTCGTGCGACTCCGACGGGAGAATCGGCAGCTGCGTTCGCGCCTCGCCTGCCAGGCCGAAATTCGCCAAATAGAACAATTGAAAAACGACCTCTTTTTGTGCGGGGCTGGAGTGGGGGAGGGAGGGGCCTCTCCCCCGGCGCCGGAAGCCCCCACCAAGAGTGAGTTGGGGTGGGGGGGGGGGGGGGCTTTGTACGGGGGGGGGGGGGGGGGGGAAGGGGCTAGACACAGACTGGTAGGAGGGGGGCAGCTGTTAAACTTCGCTCTTCCACCACGGCTTACATAGACAAGGGTGAAAAGGTGTTGGTGCATCTAAGTTGGCTTCTATTGGTGCCTCTTACGCGTATGTAGAGACTCGTCGGTCCGTTGTTAGCCAACTAAACTACCCTCACCGACCACCGACTTTCAGAAGAAGAGTCGAAGCCAGACGACGCGGAGAATCGGCAAAAAGTCGCGGAAGAAGCTAAAGTTGTTCCGGAAAAAGAAGCGGGGCAAGAGAAGATTATGGCGAGTGTTTTACTCTGAAATTCCACTTTTGGCGCGTAGATTTCGTGAGTAACCACACAAGAATGCTTCAGCAGGAGAGCGGCGAGGTTCAGGCTGCTGCCGCCGCCTCCTCCGACAGCGATGAGCAGTCGGTGTTTCTGGAGGTTGTCCCGACTGATTCATTGTAGCTAGAATCACGGCACTTGCGCGCAAAAGTTAATCGCTCCGAAATACGTAGTTACATAGTATGTCCTGCTAGGTCATCCAATATGTCCAATCTAACATGATAATACTGGTACGGTACTACAGCATTACTTCAGATAAAACAATCGCGAGATTCGCTTCAAATTCACGAAATAATTTTTGCACGCTTCAGGTGTCTCTTCCTGAGTACAAATCGGCCGAAGGCAGTGGCAATCGCGCTCAAAATTCAACCAATCCTTGTGCTTCGTCATCGTCGTCTTCAAAGTCAAACACGAAGCTGCCTACTGCCAATGCGAGGCAAGGCACTTTTCACGCCTTTGTGTGAACATCTACGTTCACTGTAGTGCGTTGATCTGTTTCTGCACAACACAACACTAAGCCATCTGTTTGTTGCCTGCTCCGCGACTGAGCTAATTTACAAACAAATTTCCCGAACCATCTTGGCGCAAACACGAAGCACGCACACATTTACCTACTGCAACAGTTTCAGACGTTCTCTCTCCGCTAGACTCCCAAATCGAAAATCTACTAGGTACTGCAAGTGTTCCAGAGGCCGTTCCCTGAAGGAGAAACCAATGGAAGTGAGCACCACGACAACGGAGGAAGAGCACGACGGCAAGAAGGGTTCCTTCCTGGAGAGATTCGGCTTCAAGAGGGCCTCATCCAAGAAGCGGGAACAGAAGGTGTGGTACCCTGGCAATTGTTGAACTTTGTGTGAAAATACTGTATTACAGGTCTGTACGTATCGAACAAACCCCCCCCCCCCCCCTCTTTCCCGTCATACTGTAGAAACATTGCCAAGGTGACGTGTTGGGGGGGGGGGGGGGGGTGTACTGTATTTAATGTTGCCTCAAGTCGGGTGGGCTCCAGAGCAAATTGGGGCCACCGCTTGTATCTAGGAGCTAGCCACGTGATATCATCCAAGACCCAACTTGCGCTCTTGGTGTCTACCAACCATAATCCGACATTGACGCAGTTGCCAGCAATCGAAACCCACCGTACATCAGTTGCCTTACTTATTCGTACTAATTTTTTTAGGGCGCGGGAGGTTCGGCGTCTCTGTCACCGCCGCCGGCGGCCAGGCCTTCGGTGGAGCAGGCGGTGCTGAAGAAGCGCAAGAGGAAGATCTCAGACTCCGATTCGGTCGCTTCCTCCGAGGCCAGCTGCCGTCCCATCAGCCGACAGTCACTGGGTGGGTGGCGGGGGCTTAGATAATCAAGGGATAAAGAAATAATTATTGGTGAAATGATGTATGTACACGCAATGACGTGTATATCGAGCCAACTCGTATGACGGCAACTTTTGGGACTGAGGGTGCCCAAAGTCTAACGTGTCGTAGTCGCGCAACGCCTGTCCAAGAGAGAAGATTATCGCACGCACCTTCGAGAACCATGTGTAAAGGAATGTTGATCAATTTGAGCACTCGTCTATACATTTTAACACAGAATTCCTAGTGTTACAACCCCCCCCCCCCCCACTCTTGTTGCGAAAGCGGGGGGTCGACGGCTGCCAAGCATCCATCCATCTCCTGGAGTCTGGCGGGAAACGCGCGCGCGGCGCGCGGCCTTTTGAAAATTCGAACCTGGGGACGAGCGAGCGCGCGTCTCGTCTTGTCCCGAGTTCGAGTTACGCGCGCGGTAGCTGCCGGACTCGGAATCGGACGCAGCGCGCATCTGCCTCGTCAGGAGAAGCAGTAGCGCCTGTTCCCCTGACGCAGCCGCTGATTTACGAGAGGAAAAGGGGCGCGCGCTCTTGGCAACAGGAAACGGCGGCCTCACCCTCTGAAGTCTGAAGTGAAGCCTGCAGATGATGTGGGGGGGGGGGGGGGGGGGGATTAGCCGCAGAGATGTTCCAGTCGGGGTGAATCACAACCTGAGCCAGAGAGACTAAACGATTTGTGAGTCAGGTGCGGTTTTGCCGTAAGGAATTCTTAGAATAGGCGCATACTGAGCGGGAGACATCGGACGCGGGCGGGGAAACGGTAACGGCGGAGTTCAATGTTCCAATACAGTAGCTGAACTTCAGAAAGGGTTGTTTGATCGACGTCTTCGTTACAGTATCTCCACCATCCTGAGCACGGTACAGTAGCAACGCAAATTTCTCACAGACACCGCCAATCTTCCTTTATCAGAATAAAAGTTGATAAACCGTCTAGAAGATCGCCAATTCTATCTAGAACAGTGCTCCTTCAGGCCTGCGCAGCTCTCTTCCCTCCCCTGGCAGTTCCGAGGCCTCTCGCACCATGTGGAACGGCGGCCTGGAGAACCCCCATTTCTACCGGCCAGGCCCCATACCCCATGGGAACCTCGAGGACTACCCGTCGCCTACGGCTGACATCTACCCACACGCGCCCTATCAACAACAGCAAAGAATGACCACGATAAGCGAGCAGGGGGAGCTGCGACGCAATTCCTGGTTGGGCAAGCGCAGCCCGACGAAACAGAAGCGCTACCACCACCAAGCGGGGGAGCAGCCGCCCTCCAGCTCCTTTGATTACGCGCTGGGTGATGGCAGGAACGGAAGACGCGACGACGAGAGGTATACGGTAGAGAAGGGGTACTGTAGAATGCGGTGTAGTATACAGGGTGGCTGAAATGCGGACCCATCTGTATCTTCAGTAGAGTCAAGACGATCTGAAGTTAGGTACGAACCGTTGTAGAGGTTGTCTACCACATACACTCAATCTAAATCTTTTCGCCGTTGAAATAGGTGCTCATTCACGTTATTATCACGTTAGCAATACGTAACTGAACCAAAGCAGCAGCGACATATAACGTATTGCTCCAGGACAACCTCTTCAGCGTCGTCAACCTCTTCTTCTTCTTCGTCGCCTATTTGAAGGGCCGTCAGGCGGCCGTCCAGTTCGGTCGGCAGTCCGTCCCAAGAGACGATGTGGTCGCCGCCGAAGTGCGGTTTGTCGTTCTGTCGAAGCTTGCACAAGTTGACGTAACCGACCTCTTCGTAGTGGAACAGTGCAATGTTCTTCAACGAGAACAGGGTGGCCGACACGGCCAAGACCAGCAGGTAGCGCTCCTTCTTGCCCTCCAGCTTCAGCGTCTCCTGCAGCGCCAGCAGCTTCCGGTAGAATTTGTTGATGTTGCTGTCTTCTTCGGCGATTCCCCAGTGGGCCTCGTCGTGGAGGATCACGTGGATCACGTCGTCTCGCAGCTCGAAGTTGGGCAGGTCCCGCGAACCTGACGGCCAGTTCTGACCACGTTGGCGCCGGGCGCCGTCGATAACAGTCTATGGCCCCTCTTCGAGAGAATCCATCCAAATCAGCAATACGTAACTGAACGAAGTAGTTACAACAA
>JASAMZ010013394.1:0-10625 GCA_030248115.1 Linhomoeus sp. GSCO2_2 | reverse complement strand
TATTTTGCTAGCCTTTACTTCGTTCAGTTACGTATTGCTTGAGGATTCTGGCCCTTTGAAAGACTCGATGCACTTTGCTTATCAAGACTGTAACATAATCCAACACCACCAAAATCCAACTCACCAACAGTGACTAAGAATGAATCTACAGTAGAACGATCCTCATCGTCTGCACTGAACTATGTAACATCCTATCTCTATTCATTTCTCTTAGCTCAAAGTTAGCCGCCGCCAGCCAGTCGGCGTCGAAACCGTTATTCAGTTGTCGAAAAGTGCCCACTCGGCTTGTCCGTCTGGGTCCGTCCGCGACAATGTAGCGATGGACAATGTAGCGGCGACATTGTAGCAAAGCGAGCCAGTCTTGTCGATTGTTCCTGGGTACAAACTGTACCTAACAATTTGTACCCCTAAATTGTTAACAATTTAGGAACAATAACAATTTGTTCCACTGCTCCCAGGAACAAAACAATAACAATAACAATCTGAAATGGTTCCAGAATAAAGCAATTTAGAAACTTATAAATTGTACCTAAATTGTTCTGAAGGTCGGTAAAAATTATGCAGCAATCCACAGCAGTTATGGTGCAAACATTGTATAATTAAAAGAACATTTAGCTAGTCAGTCGTAATTCCTTTGATTTCATGGAAATTACCACTTGACAAACTTCTACCCTACGGCACCCAGTCTTCCTAGGAACAATCTAGGTACAATTGTTCCTAAATTGTTAACAATAACAAAACAATTTGTTGAATTTTGAGAGGAACAATAACAATAACAAAACAATTTATAAAATTAAACTGTGGAACAATTTGGAAAAATGTGGTACAACGACAAGACTGAAGCGAGCATTGTAGCGATTCAGGGGGAGGGGGGGGGGGTGGCAGTGCGTTACCCACTACCCACCGCCCCATATTGCCAGTGAATCATCGCTCGAGAGGCTTTCGTCAACCAAAATCCGTTGCGCAAGTTAGGAGGGACACCGGCCGGGCGACATTAGACGTCAGCTGCGCAGTGGTACAGAACCTTAGACAATGGAGCGCACCCACATAAGGCAACCATAACGCATTCATAAGAAAGCGGAATCACGAGTCCCTCATTCAATCATCCCTGCTTTCTGTCTCTCACGGCGACTGTATCTTCTTTGGTCGAGTGATGGACGTTGTATCTGTCTCCGCGACTCTTCTTGCGTCCGAACCACACGCCCCCAATCACCATCCCTCCAATGACGATGACCACAGCCACAGCAATCGGGATGATCCACCAGTAGTTGCTGAAGGCCTTCTTGAAAGCTGAAATTCGTGTAAGAAGCTAGCGTTGACTTTACTTACATTCGTTCTCTGAAGTGATTGGAGAAAATGCCAGGGTGTTATACTATACTATAATAATTCCAGTATTATAGTATAGTATAGTTTTGTATAACCATACTATACTATACTACAATTTGTTTTGGCATTCCAGTACTATACTATACTATACTATAATACAAAATTTTTGACGCATACTATACTATACTATACTAGAAATAAACCCATACTGGAATGGTATTACAGTATAGATTTTATCGATTTCTGCTGCAAATTTCGGATGTGGGCTGATGTATTCTGACCAAATTTGTTCACGTTATTAGTAAACTTGCATGAAACTGTTGTAAGTGGCTTAGATACCGAACCACTGTGCCCCCTAAGTGAGCAACTGATGACATTGAAGCTGGCATTTGGGCCTGACTTTGAAATTTTTGTGTGGCCTTTATACTGGAACTCTATTCTAGTACTGTACTACAATTCACGAATTGCTGCCTATACTGTACTATACTATACTGCAATTCACAAGGAACAGCAGTACTATACTATACTATACTAGAATAAAAAATCGGTCTTCTATACTATACTATACTATACTAGAATTAAAATGAATTCCAGTATGACACCCTGGGAAATGCAAGGTCCGGAAACATGAAGGCGTTGAATGAATGTTAACGTGGGTGTTGGAGTGAATTGCTCACCGTTCTCGCCTCCATGCTGGGGCGCTTCATCATCTGCAACAACGAATGAAATGGTTTGTTACGGTGTTGTGCGTTAGACTGCCTTGTACACAGGTTGTATGTAACAAAACAGATAATTGAGGCGAATTCTATGAAACTTCGGTATCGTTCTACACGTGTTGACTGTTTTGGATGGCGTTTAAATACCGGGTCTTTCGAAGTTCCAGTCCCCTTATCCACAGCACGCTGTGCAAACGCTAGCAACGTCATACTTGCTCAGATGATACCTCAATGTCTTCATAACTCGGACGCAAAAATTTATCACTCTATCCCAACCCACGCGCTAATACGAGCGCAAAACCCAAATTTGGTCAAATTCACAGATTGCGTCCCTTTTGAGTGGATACAGTTCGCGAGCGGGGTGGTCTCTTGCCGCTCGCGAAACAGCATTTGAAAGAGAAGACAAACTTCAAATTGATCTAACCATCGTATCGTTTATCAATCTTGCGCAGTGAGCAATCAAGCTCTGTTAGACTGCCGGCCAGCTGCTGACAATGCTCTTCTCTTCCTCCAGCAGGAGGAGGAGCAGCACCGGCCAAATTAGCTTTTGGCGCTCGCATTAGTGCGTTGGTTGGGATAGAGCACTGGATTTTTGCATCCGAGTTGTGAAGACATTAAGGCATGGCTTTGCTAGCTTTTGCACACAGCGTGCTGTGGATGGGGGCGGGGGGCTGGAATTTCGAAAGACCCGGTACACAGTGGTGGCGTTCACATAACCAGTTTTCTAGCCGATGCTTTAGCCACTCCACTGCCTTGGTCTCGTCTTCGCTTCGCTTGGGCAGTGCATCTCTGTACGCTCATACTGTATGGACAGAAATCGACGTGTGCACAACTGCGGAGTGCAATCTAAACTGCCAACAACACATCGGCAAAACTGCATACCATGTACAATTGAGAATGGCTACTCTCTGCATGTTACCGTAATCCTAAAAGGAACTCTTTTGAGACGAGCACAGGAATGAATTGGGTAGACCTTTGTCGGCGCTGGACGTGGTAGAGTTTGGCGTAGTAGTCTCTGTAGCGCCTGTTGTTCTTGACTAGAGCCTTAAGCCCGTAGGAGAATGTCTATGGTCAATAGCACATGGGCAATCTGCAGAGCATGAAGGATACAATATAATCATCAAATTCAGTGCAGTGCAGGACATTAAACTTAGATCTCAAGTCATTTGACACTGTGCCCCTGCCAGGGTCTACATGTAGGATCACACCAATTCCTGTGCCTGCAAATACACAATCGACACGTCGGCTTAGCCAGTAGACAATTGGGTTTAGCCCGTAGGACATTTCAGATAGATCTCAAGTCATTCAACCTGTGCCCCTGCCAGTGCCTACATTGAGGATTGCACCAGCTCCCATGCCTGTAAATACACAATTGACACCTGAGGTTAGCCTGTAGACGTTTGGGTTTAGCCAATTGGACATTTCAAATAGATCTCAAGCCATTTGAAATAGATCCAGAATAGTTTGATGTTGTGGCCTTGCCAGTGCATGGAGTGCCTGCGAATACACTTTGGAGTCTCACAACGACAACTTTTTGGTGAGTGGTGACACTGCAAATGTCCCTCACAATGATTTAAAGTTGATGTTTTGCGTGTTGGCATACAGTGGGCGCGTCATTGCCGCTGTGGCCGCCGTTTGAATCAGCATGGTTTAGCAGAATTGTGCACCTCACAATTAAAATTATTTGAACTTTTATGGAATTTAGACTTTGACCAAAGTCGAGACCCCAAAATGGCATCCTTCCAGTGCATGACGGTCAGTTTAAGCTATAGATCTCCAGGATCCGTCGCCCGAGTCACAAGAAAATCGCCGGACAAACAGACAAACAAACAGACTCTATGCCGCTCAGTATATAGGACTAGAGCCGTTAGCCCGTAGGAGAATCTCTATTGTCAATGGCATTGGGTTCAGCCCATAGACAATTGTGTTTAGCCCGTAGGACATTTTGGATCGATCTCAAGTCATTCGATCCTGTGCCCCTGCCAGTGCCTACATTTAGGCTCGCACCAGCTCCCGTGCCTGCAAATACACAATAGATACTTGGCTTTAGCCCGTAGGCATTTGCGCTTAGCCAATAGGGCATTTCAGATAGATCTCAAGTCATTTGACACTGTGCCCCTGCCAGTGCCTACATTTATGCTTGCGCCAGCTCCCGTGCCTGTAAATATGCAATAGACTCTTGGGTTTAGTCCATAGACATTTGTAGTTAGCCCGTTGGAGATTTCAGACAGATCTAAGGACATTTGACATAGATCCAAAGCAGTTTGATCCTGTGCCCCTGCCAGTGCATGCAGTGCCTGCAAATACACTTTGGAGTCTCACAACGACAACTCTCTAGTGAATGGTGACACTGTAAAGCGCTTTTGGCGCAAAATCAAACGTCAATCACAGCGTGTGGTGCTTTCTGTGCTCAGAATGTACTGGCGCAGTCGATATTTTCGAAATATTTTGGAATTTAGACATCGACCAAAGTCCACAAACCTTCATGCACAACTACAGGCCAGGACGGTCAGTTTAAGCCATAGATCAGCGCGATCCGTCAACTGTGGCTAGAGTTATGGCGCACACAGACAAACAAACAAACAGATGGACACAGTTTTGCCGCTTAGTATATAGGATATTTTCTCCGCGGCTGCGGATAGGATTTTCTGCAAAATCCACACGAGAAACACTCCTCATCCGACAATTGGTATCTACCTAAACACATGTTACTACGCATATAAATGCACTGTTGCTTACGATCATGCTCTCGTCTTTGAAGGCCATGTTACAGAAGTCTGAGTACATGCAGCAACACTGGCCGTCCTCATTGCATCTGAAGTGAGGGTAAACTTTGGGACGAATGCTGCTGCAGTCGACAGTGGAGAAGTTCGAGCCACCCGTAGAGACAATCCTGCCGTCTTCATTCACCTCTGCCGAACACTTGACAGATGCTACAAAGAAAGAATTATTTTGGCGTCGTCGTCGTCGTCGTCGTCGTCGTCGTCGTCGTCGTCGTCGTCGTCGTCGTCGTCGTCGTCGTCGTCGTCGTCGTCGTCGTCGTCTTGTTGTAGTAGCCGAGTTCATTCCGTGTAGTCAGCTCCAATGAGGGTTTGAAGGCCAAGAAAAGCTGCCGCCTCCTTTGGGGCTTTCGTTGTCGTCGTCGTCGTCGTCGTCGTCGTCGTCGTCGTCGTCGTCGTCGTCGTCGTCGTCGTCGTCGTCGTCGTCGTCGTCGTCGTCGTCGTCGTCGTCGTCGTCGTCGTCGTCGTCGTCGTCGTCGTCGTCGTCGTCGTCGTCGTCGTCGTCGTCGTCGTCGTCGTCGTCGTCGTCGTCGTCGTCGTCGTCGTCGTCGTCGTCGTCGTCGTCGTCGTCGTCGTCGTCGTCGTCGTCGTCGTCGTCGTCGTCTATAGGAAGGCTCTATATCCACCTATGTACTTAAGTTCATTGTTTACGCTCTCAACGCATTGTGAATCATTTTTGACTGGCAATTTTAAGTGGGAGATGCATTGCATAGATGTCGAACGTGTGTGGGTCTGAAATGTGTGTCAGTGAGATTGCAGCAAGGGTAGTCATCGAACGAAGCAAGCATTTTCGCAACTGGCTGTAAAACTCGATAGCTTGACTGACAGTCAAACAAGGGGTGATTGCACAAAGAGTCTAATGCACATTGCGCATCGTGCTTGGTATTAGCCACAGATTCGGACAGTCATTAAAACTATATCTGTAAATCCGAGGATTATACAGTTACATACAACGCTACATACAACACGGTATATCGAAACAATGTACATACACATGTTACCGTGACTACCCGGATCCAGTGAAAACCCGGATATCCGGGTTTTCACTGGTCGACTTAGTGAAAACCCGGATATCCGGGTTTTCACTGACGGCTTAGTGAAAACCCGGATAAATTATCCGGGTTTTCACTGAAAGTTTAGTGAAAACCCGGATATGCGAGATTTCGTGTGAGGGCCGTGAAAATCATGATAGCTGTGTTTTCACTAATCTTTTCGAAGAAATAGCGTAGAAATCAAGGCTTCTATAGTTTTCAACACTGCTGACGAAACAAGTGCTTTTGAATGGCAAATCGCGCTGTTTGTTGCGCGAAACAAGTGTCGTGGAGTGCGAAACGTGCGATCTTATGCAATACCTTGATCTTTGCCGAGCCGCCTCTTTCACAATGCCAGATGTTTGCGGCCAATTGGCACGTCTGGCTTCAACAGGCGGTTAAGTATACGGGGGATGTGCACTCCGCTTACAGTTTGTACGTGGCTGAAAGTTGTCGCAAACGCTAGCAGTGAAGGGGCACAGCCGGCCTAAGCAGGAGGTGAATTATATGGAGGAGTGCTCATTCCACTTACAGTTTGCACTAAAACTCGGTCGGCGTCGCGCCTGGCGGGTCTCAGCTGAGGCTTAGCGCGACCACCAACTTCAGGGCGCGCTCCGCGCGCCCTGAAGTCGGTCACCGGTCGCGTTAAGCCTAAGCTTCGACCCGCCAGACTGCGACGCAGACTGACTCTTGTGGACTGTGGGCGCAGGGCGGAGCTGAAGCATAGCCTGATTTGGAATGAACCAAACGGCCTACAGGCAATGGAAATATAGTTCTAGCAGTGTTTTGCGCGATTTTGAGCATATCGGAGAATTATCCGGGTTTTCCCTAACCTGTCAGTGAAAACCCGGATATCCGGGTTTTCACTAACTCAACAGTGAATACCCGGATATCCGGGTTTTCACTAACCAACTCAGTGAAAACCCGGATATCCGAGTTTTCACTGAAGACGGGTTCTCCCGGTCACACATAGACATCCGTACAATATCCGTTTGCACATTTAGCCAGTTTCTTGACTTTCTTTGTGCCTTCGCCTTGTGACTTGTTATACAATCTGTCAAGTTCGTTGCGGTACATTGAGACAAGGTGTCATGTCAAGTGAGCCGACGGAACCGCGTTGAAATGCAAGGTTAGTTGGCGTCAGTCAGTCAGACAGACAGGTGCCATCAATTTGTCCAGTATAATCACATTCCAGTTGAACATCAAGCGCTCTGAGAGACTGGCAAGCAGTAGGCGACTGGACTGGAGAACAACCAATTCTAAGCCACACACACGGAATGCTACAGAAACAGAGGTGAATGTCCTGCACAATGCAATCGCCACAGCGTCAAGCGCGAGAGCAAAAGCCACTCAGTTCAGAGGAGGGACTGGCAGAGAGGCACGAAAGCGAAAGCGCACGAATGCAGTGGTTTATTCTCGCGAGCTGTCCCTAACGGCGACCGAATCGTCCTCGGTCGAGTGGTGGACGTTGTATCTGTCGGCGCGACTCTTCTTGCGCCCGAACCACACACCTCCAATCACCACCCCTCCAATGATGATGACCACAGCCACGGCAATTAGGATGATCCACCAGTAGTTGCTGAAGGCCTTCTGGAAGGCTGCAATTCACAAAACGACGGTCTAATAGATACCTCCATGCAATTGAATTATTTTATACTGTCTCCAGTTTCTATAAAATCTGCGTTCAATCGACTCCCTTACCACTGCCCGACTCGGTTCCCTCCTGATGCACGTCGTTCTCTGAACGGAGACGTATGTGAAGATGTGTATGCGTGTCACATTCACATGTATACTGTAGTCGGTACTGAAATCGATTGGCTATGTTCAGTGTCAGTGAAAGACGCACGCGTATTGCACCGATATGTGTGTCGGCTATCTCGTGCAACAATTCCAGATCTGCTGCTTTGTTGACTTTAGGATCTCAATTTTTGCAAACATGCAGCAAGTAATCTTCCATCTTCCTGTACAGATCGAACGTCCACTTTTCTTCTCCAGCGAACGAACTCACCAGGCGACTCAGTGGTTGTACTGTCGTCTGCCGACGTAGTAGGCGCAAGGGTCGGTGGGGTCGGTGGGAACATACCTTCCTGCAACGGATATAAGGGCACAGTTTCAACACTACTTGTTTCTCAAACACCCCCCCCCCCCCCCCCCCCCCAAACAAAGGCATTCCAGATGCGCTCACCAGAAAGTGTTCGTTCTTGAAGTACACATTGCACAGGGAAGTCTCAGCGCAGCAGCAGACATCGCGCGCCTTGCAGTCAAACTTTAAGCTGTGATCCAAGGCAAGCTTGCATTGCTTGTAGAGGTCGACATTGCCAGTCGTGGAAATGACAACACCTTCACTCTCCGGTAGAGTTGCGCAAGTCAATGCCTCTGAAAGACAAAACTACTTTGGGTGGAGCGGAGAGCAGCGGATTCGCGAAGTAATAGCCGCAGCCGCAGCTGCTACTCGCCGTCGTCGTCGTCGTCGTCGTCGTCGTCGTCGTCGTCGTCGTCGTCGTCGTCGTCGTCGTCGTCGTCGTCGTCGTCGTCGTCGTCGTCGTCGTCGTCGTCGTCGTCGTCGTCGTCGTCGTCGTCGTCGTCGTCGTCGTCGTCGTCGTCGTCGTCGTCGTCGTCGTCGTCGTCGTCGTCGTCGTCGTCGTCGTCGTCGTCGTCGTCGTCGTCGTCGTCGTCGTCGTCGTCGTCGTCGTCGTCGTCGTCGTCGTCGTCGTCGTCGTCGTCGTCGTTGCGCAGAGCTTACTATCCCAGCCCGGTGACAAGTCGGGCACTTCGGCGCCGGTGTTGCATAGAATGGCTTTCTCCTCCCCTTTGGCTTCTCTCTTCTTGTTGTCGTAAAACAACCATTCTAGAAGCTCATACATAGGAGCGGATAGCTTGCTACCGTCTTTGTAGTAAGGCGGGTTCAACTCATTGCGTCTGACGCAGCACTGAAGAATGGCTGGCGATCGCGGTGTCAGAGATATACCTACAGTTCCACGGTGCTGCAACGCACCAGTATTTCCGGTGGGCCGCCACGTATGCTGCCTGACTGGCACGTATGGTCATCCGTACCCCAACTCACCCTGTCGGACTCGAAGTTCTCCTCGCACCACAACTGAGACAAAGCGGCTGCCATGACTTCTTCTCCCGTCTCGTCCCCTTCGCCTGCCGATTTAGACAACTTACATAAGTTAAGCCAATAAATTATAAAATGTACCGTTAATGTATGTGTATGCAGTATGGACATCCAAAGTACAGACCGTTGACGTCGCCTTCGCCTGGCAGACCGGAACCATCTGCGTTCTCCATGGCGCAAGCACCCTAATGTACCGGCTTTTCCGTAATTAAGCCATTTAAATTTAACCTCGGTTTTGGGGGTTCAAATCGAGCTACAGTACCTGTAGCACAGTCACGTTGCGCTCTGCATTCCACTTAAGCGAATAGGTGCAGTAGGTGATGCCCTCCGAACAATTCACCTTAGTGTCGGCAAACAGCGCTTCGGTGTCCCACATCTCTTTCTGAATGCAAAGTATTCAGTGATACCAATGCCATTCAAGACAGACTACGGTATACCAATTACCAACCGTCATTGGAGTTCCGCTCTCAATTGTGTAGTTGTAGCATTCCTTCACAGGCCAGAAGGAACAACAGACCAGGCACAGTTGACAGAAACCGATCATAACCAACGCAAGTTTCTCCATCTTGGTTGCCGCGCAGCCAGTGTACAAGCTAGAGTCAAACTTCAAACCGTACAATGGACATTGAATGTGGCGTGTTTAGATCTACAGGGTTGCGCATTTATTTGTTCTATGTTTTGATCGCTAATAACTTTCGCATTTTCGCTTGAAATTCAACCTAATTTGGACACGATATAAACACATCTAAGGAACTTTTGTGTGTGAAGTTTCCGCTTGATCCGACTGGGCTTGCCTGAATGGCAAGGGTTTGTTGAAGATCGGCAAATTTTGTGCAGGGCGCGCAAAAGAAGTGAGAACACCAACTTTGTGGCGACCGTACCAGGCCAAAAGTTCGGCAAGATAGACTACGGGGTGTTTCTGACGAACTGTGAAACTTTCAGGCAATTGGACGCAACTGAGAGAAAATGTTGCCACTTTGTGCGAGGTCATGCCGAAAATCGGGTGCCACGACTTTGCGGGATGCAGAGATTTGCAGCATGACATTGCGCAAAGTGGCGTCTCGTTCCGTTCGTCGCATCCAATCGTCTGAAATTTTTACAGTTTACTAACAACACCGAACAGTACGCTGTTACCAAATATTGGTCCATTGTATCGGAAAAACTTTGAGAACGGCGGCCACAAAGTCCGTACTTCTTTTAACCGCGCCTTACACAGAATTGACAAATCTTCAACAAACCCTGGCCATTCAGGCAAGCCCAGTCGGATCAAGCGGAAACTTCACGCACAAAAATTCCTTAGATGTGTTTATATCGTGTGCAAATTTGGTTGGATTTCATTGGAAAACGCGACAGTTATTAGCGATCGAAACCTAGAACAGATAAATGCGCCACCCTGTACTTGGGTAGTGCCAGCTTCAGAGCGAGTGCCGTGAAATCACTCGTCCTGTCATGACTGTTGCATCGGCCCGCTGTGGCGAGTACCACTAGTCTTTGACACATCATCGTACCGCCATACTGTGATGAAAAGACCAAAGGGCTAGCCTCCTCAGTGTTGACGTGTAGTTAGGCAAGTACATACTACATACAGTCGAGTGTAGTGCATGCAATAATTTCGCAACTATGTAGGTAGCACCCAGTACTTCTGGTAGAAGCT